>ONZH01004589.1:0-50901 GCA_900303285.1 Rhinella marina | reverse complement strand
ATTTTTATTTTTGGATAGGTGTGAAAAATAATATTACTTGCGAATCTATATTGCCGCAACATTGGATACGGTAGCAAGTAAGAAGACCAAACACCATGCTGCCCACAGGGTTTCCGCAAATTCCTGGTCCACCCGCAAATTCCTGCGTTCACAATGTCAAGGAGGTCGAGGTTCTGTGGATGAGCAACAAGTCCTTCTGTACTGAAAATCGCCGACAAAGTCTCCATCTAAGAACCTACAGACCATTGTGGAGAGAGCGGCACAGCTCGCCATCAAAGTGACAAACCCCAACGCCAGACTGCGCAGAGAAGATAACGAATAAATATCTCTGGTTATTTTTGATAAATAAAAGTTAAATAAACACAAAAAAAAATTGATCTGTTCCTGTGCCTGATCCACCCAATTTGAATCTGTCCCATCATGAGAAAGTCCCCCCAAGGTGTCCCCACTGTAACTTGCTTCCCATACAACTACCTCACCCCCCGACACCTGTGTCTCTTCATTGTCCACATCCTCCTCAGACAACACTGGTAAATCCCCACTGTCAGCATACGGAAACAGTAAAAGGTCTTGCGATTTGGGGCAGAGAATGTTCTGGGCTAGCACATCAGGGAAGGGGTGACTATGGGGTTCCAGGGAGTACGTGACCACATGCAATATCCATTTAAAAGTTCATGCCACACTTGATCGAGCTCATAATTGACAATTGTACCGGTTGATGCTAAATTTTTAAGTTGGGGTCCTGCGTCGTCATTCTAACTACACCTGGCTGTTGTCACCACCACACACGCTAGCCCAGGGGGCACTCCTCTGGCTCTTCCAGCGAAACCTCCTTCCCCCCAGCCTGCCCACACCTACAGGCCCTCTCTACAAACAATTTACCTGGATAGGGGACGTCTTAGAATTGTACAGATTTTTTGTTTGGTTCTTTCTTTTATTTCCCCTCCCTGAACCTGTTGATAGGCAGGAGCATGGACACGTCCCCTTAGCTGCAGTGGGAAAGACACTCCCCTGGCCAGAGCAAGCTCTTTTTCTGTTTTCCGTGGTCTAAAAATCCATAAAATATAAGGTCCCAAGATAGGGGACATAAACGGTATTAAACTGAGAAGAATCGATACCGCACCGGCTGATGCTAGAGTTTTTCCAAATGCATTCCGGCTGTTGTCACCACCACACACGCTAGCCCAGGGGGCACTCCTCTGGCTCGTCCAACGAAACTTCCTTCCCCCCAGCCTGCCCCACACCTACAGGCCCTCTCTACAAACAATTTACCCGGATAGGGGACGTCTTAGATATTGTACAGATTTTTGTTTGGTTCTTCTTTTATTTCCCTCCTGACCTGTGATAGGCAGAGCATGGACACGTCCCCTTAGCTGCAGTGGGAAAGACACTCCCCTGGCCAGAGCAAGCTCTTTTTCCGTTTTCCGTGGTCGAAAAATCCATAAAATATAAGGTCCCAAGATAGGGGACGTATACGGTATTAAACTGAGAAGAATCGATACCGCACCGGTTGATGCAACAGTTTTTCAAAATCCATTCTGGCTGTTGTCACCACCACACACGCTAGCCCAGGGGGCACTCCTCTGGCTCTTCCGGCAAAACCTCCTCTCCAAACAATTTACCCGGGTAGGGGGACGTATTAGATATTGTACTGATTTTTAATTGCCTCCTGCGATAGACAGGAATCGAACCCGGATCAACTGCTTGGGAAGTAGCTATGCTCACCACTATACCACCAGCAGCCACAGCAACTGATAAGATACTAAACTTGATTTCAGCTGCAGTGCCAGCATGAGCAGTGGTGTCACCTGCAGGCGGTGATGGACCTTCGTTGCACCTATTTTGGTGCTTCCCTAACATGTGAAGGGTATTTGCCTCGCCTTTCTTAGTCAGGGTGAGCACAATTGCCATGAGTGTAACCACCAGGCTGTTGCCTGAGAATTTGGGGTAATGGTGGGATTAGGCAGCCTCAGAGGCATCCATGCATGCTGCCCCTGCTGTTTCCTGTCCATTTCCGTGGTGTTTCCATCATTTTCTGAGGTTTCCAGGTTTTCACCCAGCCTTCCCTAGGCAGAGCCTTGGTCCCCCGCAAAAATGCTCGAGTCTCCCATTGACTTCAGTGGGGTTCGTTATTCGAAACGAGCACCCGAGCATCGGGAAAAGTTCGACTCGAATAACGAGCACCCGAGCATTTTAGTGCTCGCTCATCTCTAGTTATATGCCAATTTGCAGGGCAATTGGAGCCTCTTTAGTTTGGCTCAAATTGATTCGTGTCTGAACCGAACTTTTCGAAAAGTTTGACAAACCTGAACCAAACCGAATCTTAAGTAGTTCGCTCATCTCTAGTCTGCACCACAACTGCGCCATGTGGTTGTGCCCTTAATATGAAAATTAATCTGATAATCAGATTAGTTGAAAATAGGAATACTATAAATATAAGGATTTGTTTCTACTTTAGTTTATCTATGGTTTTAAATTGTCATTTTGAATGAAAGGCTGTTATCAAATATTCCATTCAAGTGTTTCCATACAAAGATCTTAGGAAATAACATGAGGTATTAAAAAGCAAAGGTTATAGGCTGTTAACAATGCTCAGAATTAAATATCCAGGCATCTGTTCCCTTGTAAACAGACCATGGATGATGTGCCAAACAGGACAAATATGTACAAAACAATTTCTCAGATCAACATGAAAAAGTAATTGGATGAGCACATGAAATGTGAATCAGTAATAAGACACAACACAAATCCAAACTGCAGTATGTAAAGCATGCTCACAGAGGAGGTTATGTGCAGCGCGTTCCAAGATGTTGGGAGAATTATGCAGAATATCCAGCGTACATATTCAACAGGCACAATATAAAACACATTTCACAAAAATAAGTTAGAGACAAAAATAGCTCTAAGACTAGCCCTTCTCATATCTTCAACTCAATGCCAAGTTGGCACTGAGCTATGAGTGAAGTAATCTGAGATAGATGTGTTGCTCAGTATTCACTGCCTGAACTATTTACAACGCTGAAGCTGTTAGGTTGTGTGCTCCTAACAACCAAGCTGTTTCACATGACTCAGCTGTTCAGTTTAAAGCTGGCTTGGTAACAGTCCGTGCTGACAGAAAAGAAGGGGAAATGCAGCCAAGCCGTGTCATTCCTAAACTTGGCCTGTTGTGTAGAGCAATTTTTTTCCCATTGCAATGACTCACGGGTACAGCACATGCTTCTCATTGATTCTAGGGGAGAACACCTCTGTACATAAGGTAGCATGGCACAATATTTTTCTGTCAGATTCAATACGGTGTGAATGAAATTATTGGCATGGCGAGGTGAAGGTCCCATATACCTCTATAGGGTACAACACCATGATGCAGCTGGCCTCATATCACCAAGCCACACTCACCCATGGCAGCAGGATTTTACTGTAAAATAGTTGTGCCATTGGTTCTGCAGATAGGCATGGTTTTGCAGCATGAGACCAATCATACTGTGGATTTGAAGCCCTATTATGGCTACTGTCAGAATATAACTATGACTAGTCCACATGGCATAATCTGTAGCAGGAAATTAAGTGACAGATCAGTAGCTGAAAACAATCTGTTTTTGTCTGTTGTTTTGTAAGTTGTTGGCTTTTTAAGATAGATTTTACAAACATTTTAGAAGAGTTTTTAAATTAGATTTTTCTGGTTCCCCATTAACATCTAAGGAAAACCACCAAATCAACTGTTGCAAAAATCCATTTTTTATGGTACTGTATATCTTAGACCTTTGTTTTGTGCCATTAGATGACAGATATAATATTAAAAAATATTTAAGGAAAATGTTTAAAAAATACATTTTTCCTTTCTTATCATTCTAAAACCTTTACTGTATGTTTGTACTATAAAAATGGACACTATTTGTGTAATTTGTCTACAGGCTGGTTCCATAACAAGACTTCAAAGGACTAGAGCACATGTCTGCTCTATCTGAGCTCAATAGCCATGTAGGTGGTCAAGTCAGTGACTGGCTGCTAACTATACATAGACATACATGGAAGGCTGTCAATCACTGATAAGACCTCACACACAACTAGAGAGTTCAGAAAGAGAAGATATTTTAAGAAATAACTTACATGTTTTACTGAATCATTTCCCATAAAACAATATGTCAATCTGCTCAGCTCTTCCTGCACTGTAATATACTGCCAGCAGATTGAACTGCATTTTCATAGTGGCAAATTCACCTAAAAGCTTTCTGGATATGTTTTATATCACAGTCAGAAGTCAGAGGAAAGTTGAAATAAGTGAAAAAACTTTAAAGCCATGCATTTGCTTTATAAACATAACCGTTTATAGCTGCTACTTGAAAAGTTTAATGTTCTAACTGTCAAAAACTGTCAAAGATAACAGTCAAACAACTATGGAAGATAACTGTGCATTACTAAAGTAGTAGCTTTGTTTTCAGAGGCAAACATTAGTAAAGCTCTCTGACAGCCCCATTTGAACAATATGATTATCTTGAAATGTGACCCACACAATTCAAGCATTGCCTAAAATCTACACAGAAGAATTGGTGCTAGAAAACTACATTACTTAATGGTATGTTCTGTAGTTGTCAAGTAAGATGTTAAAAAGGGAGAGATCTGCTTTAACAACATTCATAAATATTCTCTAAATGAGGTAAGTAGTGCGAATATGTGTGTGTTTATGCAAATGTACATAGAACAGAAAAGATTCTGTTGTTTCTGTATTTTAATAACTGAAAATAGCTGAAGAATGTCATTGTGCAGAATTTTTTGTAAATTTATCTCATTCTCATAAACCAGAGTAGAGAGTTGAAATTAGTTTCAGGTCCAGTTTTTGGTCAATTCAGGTCCAAATCGATTGTATCTGAATCAAAAGTTCTCCAGTTGGCCTAAAAATTTGTATATGCCACTCTAATGTCTCCTAGGACTCATGTTTTCACTTTCTTATATTTATCTTTTTTATTTAGAATTTTTTCTCCTTCTCATTACGCCCCCCCTCCACCCTCATGAATGCAATTATAGCAATAGTAAATAATGTCAGAGTTACACTGACATATATAAATATGTGTAAGCGCATGGTTTAGGTGTTAACAGCCTATTGAATTTGTTATGCTTTTTAAAATTAAAAATGTTCCAAAAAATTGTCCCTTATGCTCGCCAATGTTTAAATGCACAAGGTGGTATTAGAAAAAAACAGTGGTTTCTTCTGAACAAGTGGTACAAAAATGATGCCTTAACAGGAGAAGGTGCGTGCTTGTGTTTATACACACATGCTAGTATCAGAAGAAACAGTAGCATTTTCTAAACAAGGGACCAAAAATTATGCATTAAACAAGCTATCTGGTAATTATGATTTTTTAGCAAGTGCCCACAGTCTACCCCCTGAAACAGAAGATTCATACTTGCCTGCTCCTTGCCGTTCCGGTAATCCATACTGAACCCACTATCTCTAACTTCCAGTTCACACAATGGTCAGATCCACATCTTTAACCAATGACTGGCATCAGCAGTGATGTGGCAACAAGCATGTACAGCAAAATCCAGCCATTGGCTGCAGCAGTGCACATGTCCATGCCCCACCCGATGTAAA
Source organism: Rhinella marina (assembly GCA_900303285.1). Classification (NCBI taxonomy): domain Eukaryota; kingdom Metazoa; phylum Chordata; class Amphibia; order Anura; family Bufonidae; genus Rhinella; species Rhinella marina. The sequence goes on along the minus strand of ONZH01004589.1, from coordinate 45,311 downwards.
CATTGCAGGGACTGGAGAAGGGGGGGGGGCAGGTAAGTATGAATTTTCTATTTTAGGGGACAAGGTAAGCACTTTCTAAAAATTATTACAAGAAAAACCCTGCCTGTGCCTGGCTGTGTTTAAACACACATTAGTATTGAAAGAAGTAGTAGTTTGTTCTTAACAAGCATGCAAATATGATGCCTTGACGGAAGCAAATACCTGCCCATATATGTACATATATGGGAATGTCAAAATAAGCAGTAGCTGAACAAGTTTTTTTGGAAAGCAGCACCACTATAGTGTGGATATGCAAACTGGTGTGCAAGCAGCTGTGTGGGCGTAATAGCAGCAGCAATAGTAGCGGCAGCAGTAGCATCACAGCATAGAACCTAACAGACAAGCCAGTAGATGTATAGCTTTGCAGGATTAGTAGTCGCAGTAACCAGGCAGTAAATGTGCAGCAATGCAGTATGGAACATGATGGTAGACAGACAGTTACAGTGGCATGATTAGTCTGGCAACAAATAATCACCATCAGAAACTGCAGATGCATTCATTGGCCACAACTAAAAGAGTGAGAAGATCCTTATGGATCTATGCATATTTATTTGGAAAATTCTGACATTTTCTACAATTTTTGTCTACTTTGGTGTGACAAGCCACCTGCTGCACCCTCTTTGACTGTACAGTGGGAGTTGCTGGCCACTGTTCCAATCTACCTGCCAGGAATTCCAGGGAGACCAGGCAATAAGGTATGTTCCAGAGAAAAGGCACAGTTCAGGTAGTACTGAACCTTGATGTTAAGGTAGTATGTATCAGTTTGCTGATGTGTGCCAGCCTAGCGTGGCACATGCAAAAATTGTTCCATCATTTTCATCAAATTGAATTGGCTGCTGCAGCTGTTACTGAGGCTTCTACTACTTTTTGTAGTCGTGTGGGTCCTCAACAGTTACAGGGCATCCAGCATTATTTGAAAGCTGTTGTTTTTCCACCATCTCGTTATTTATCTTACTCTCAAATCTGGTGGCCTCTTCGAAGGGCCTGAGTATGCCACATGCATCCCTGATAAGTTGCCACTGCCTAAGCTCAAAATAAGACATATTCCTCACTGTTATGGCCTGGTGTATGATGTAATCATTCACAGTTTATGTTGCATGTACAGATGCTAAAGCATACGCAAGGTGGAATTCCACCATGTTGAAACGTTGCAGATCAAGCAGTGAAAAGGCACACCATTCTATTGCTGCAATTTCCAAAAGTCTCATAACAATGGCTGAAATGAGTGGACGCTCTCCTTGACATGGACAGCACCTTCTGTAATTCACAATACAGTCTGTCTTCAGAATGTGTTGCAGCACTAAATGTATCATGTGCACCATCTAAGGATTTCTGTATGTATTATATCCCCCAAATGCAGTGTGGCCACAATGTTCGTGCCATTGTTGTTGACCACCTTGCAATGGTAAAGTTGACGGGGAGACATCCAGCTTGAGATTTGCTGTTTGATGCACTTATTCAGGGTCATCAGTTCTAAGACAGCAACACTTCGTTTTACCCATATGATGAGAGGGAAGATGAATGGAAGCAACACTCTACCCTCTTTCTGTTGAGGATAGGAAGATATCCATTGAGGAATCAATTTTGGTGGATAAGTGCCTGGCATGGGAACCAGACCAACACAAATGTGGAGGGGTCAATAGGACCTGGCATTGTTTCTGTGATGGAGCATTGCCACTGCCATGCAAAACATTGCCCCAGTGGGCCCTGAAACACATTTACTATCCCTGCTATTACCAGCTGCTGCAGGTGTCACTGGTGGCTTTCACCTTGCAGCAAAGCAACAATTCCAAGAAGCGGCTCGCATTCTCCATCAGAAGAAGTAATGGAATTTAGGTATCGAGGCTAAGTGTATACCATTATATTCCAAAAAGCAATGGAATCCACTACATAGTACAGAAGCGACTGCACTGCCAGCAACTTGGCCAGGTGGGAGTTAAGCTTACACACAAGCAGATTGCTGGACATGTAGAATTGTTGATAAAAATGAAAAGCTTCTCTAGGGCCACAAGTAAGAGGTGCAGGAGAAATGCTCTGACCTTTGGCTGAGGTAACATTGACATCATTCTGCTGAGACTGTGCGGATGAGTGAGCCATCTAGTCCACAAAGTATCATCCTCTTTTTCCTCAGTCATAATCTGGTGCCTAATGGAAGTGAGGATAACTGTGGCCTGTTGCTACTACTACAACTGACTAGATGGGTGGTTCCAACTGTGCTGGTACTGCTGCTTGCACTACTTCAGCCAACTACACTCACACTCGTGGATGCTGAGGTATGGGTCTAGATTATTCTGGGTGCCACACCAAAACATTGTGAAAAGAGGCCCGTTTCTTCTGGTCACGTGCTTCAGCCACTATTCTGATGCTGCCACCTGCCTGATGCAACAAACCTGCGGCCTCTGCTGCCATCTTTTGTTACTGCCACTATCTTGTGCTGTTTAGTGATGTGCTGCAGTGGCGTCAAAATGGAAGTTTACATCCTGGGAGCAAAGTGGAGCAGTTGAGGAAATAATGACCAGGGCATCTGATCTGTGGTGTGAATTAATTTTTAAAGTCTATTTGGGAGTCTATTTGGGAGTCTGACATAAATGTGGGGTCTGATTTTATAGTGGAGTCTGGTCTTAAATTAAAGTGGTTATCTGATATCTAAAATATCCCTCTCAATGCCTGGGACCTTTGTATGGATTATACTTACCCGCTCCCTTAACCGCAGCTGCATCTCCCCATCGCCCGGATCAAAAACATCTGGCAACGGGGGAGCAGCCAATAGCAGGCTACGACTGGGACAAGCCCTCTTTGACTTTATTAATGAGTATAGCTTGGAGTCTGAACTAAGTAAGAGGATCTACAATTTTGAAAAAATCATAATGAACAAAAACATTAGAATTGCACAATAGCAAACCTGCCACAGGAGCCTTTTAATGGTATGCATGACATTGTATTGTAGAAGTATTTTCCTCTAGAATGCCTCATGTTTCATATATAGACCATCAGAAAACATTCCATGATATGGTGGTACATTAGGGACCCACAGAATGTTATATTACAGTTACAGAAGCCATTTTACAGTTTCATACGGTTCTACAGAGCCATAATATGTCTGTGGCCTTAGCCATGTGATGTATACACAAATGTATACTGAGTGAAGTTTTGTTTTTTGTTGTAGATGGCAAGAGTAGAACAGGGTCCAAGCTGAAATTCTGCATGATGGCCCATGAGCCTCATGCTACAATTCTGCCCTCTTACATTGATTATGGTGCAGCTTTTTAGCCCAGATGTAACCTTTTGAGGTGCACATTCCTCTCATTGTCCTGAAAATGAAAACTGGTTCTTGCAGCAATATCATACACCTCAATATAGTGTGGGAGTTAGCTCTGATAAAGGCAGGATTGGCCGGTTTGTGGACAGTCAGAGACGGTGACACATGGGAAAAAGTCCAAATAAAGTTCCACTTTGTGTGGTTTCAGCAACAAAAATAAAATGCCTTTACATTTCAGGCAAAACAAACCCTGTTCGTCTGAGCATTAACTAGACAATATTTCCCTAACTATACTAAGTGCCATACTGCCGGTACTGAAGGTCCACAGCAAGTTACTCACACGCACCCGTTTGGCACTCCCAGACATCAGCCTGCTCCCAGCCCCAGACTCTCTACCTGGGTTCTCTTTATGCAACTACTGCAGGTGCAGCTAAGCAGATAGCAGGTTAGACCTCTCCCAGAAATGGACTGTGGATTGGGGAAACCACCCAACTCTTCCCCAATCCAAAACTCCAGGCCTATACAGGCTTTTTTACAAAGGCAACTCAGGAAACCTTGGGATTTCCACTACACACTGGGCACTCCCTTGAGCCACATAGGATACGATTCTGAGGGAAAAGTACCTGCCATCAATCACTCTTCCTGTCACTGTCTCACAATAGTTTATAATCTATTGATTGATCATTTTTGTAAAAACATCAAGCAATTCATCTATTATGAGTTAATAAATTTTCTTCACAGAATGTACTTGAAATCTCCAGTATGAAGATTATTATAGGAACTCCAGTAAATAGATTTATGTAGCTGCAATAAAACAAGATGTGGCAGCATCAATATATGTCAGTTCATAAAATTCAACATATGCTTTATGCTCAATCCATTAGGTTGATATATCATTTGGTAATTATGTCAGTCACTTTGCCATCACAATACAGTCTAGGAATAATTTACCTAAGTATTATGACTAGTGTTGAGCAAAGCAAAGCATTCAAATTCGGTCTGAAGTTTATGAAAATTGGCTAATTGGCTGCGTGGTTGTTTACTGCAGCATGGCTGCAACCCTGTGTATACCTGATATATAGTGATTTGTGACAAGTTAATTTGGAACAAATCAAATTTCTTGGCAAACTTTTCAAAACTTCGCTGATCTCTAATTATGACCTATGAGCCATTGATGATAAATGAAATTTCCTGCCTATCAGTAAGTAAAGATACCTATTAAAAACATTCTGAGCTATGACCTTCGGTATGAGCATTTTGTGAGCATATTGACCAAAAACTTGCATCTTCCGTTTTATGGAGCATCACCTCTCCTTCCTGAGAAACAATACTGAATAAATCAAGTGCTTGAAGATAACCTGTCTTTATTGTTAACTGCTGCCGTATTGCAATACATAAAGCAAGCTTATTTCTAAGAATGCCAATGTATAATCTGACAGATGACCGATACCTTGGAAAGACAAATCTGAAAGTGTAACACCTTACGCTGTAGGCAAATTACCAGAGAAAGGTCATCTCAGCATACAGTAGTTATGATATAGAATTTTTAAGCAGTCTGGTCCCAAACACCCTTCCAAGCTTGATGGAATTCCTCCACCCTGTGCTATGTCATTTAAAGCCAGCTTCAAATCTGACACATGTGCCATGGTTCTATACTTCTGGTGCATGCCCAGTAAATGAGGTGTGTTGTGTGCTGACTTCATATGTGAACGGCACATGTGCCTTCTCCACACATACCTTATGTATGAAGCAATGTCTCTAGGAGTGAAAAGCATTATACTTACAGTATGGGCCCTCCAGAGGAAAGTTTCTTGGGGCCCAACCCACATATCATCAATAAATCTAATAGGTTTTGATTTAAAGAAACAAACCCCAGTGGAACTTTATTGTCTCTAATGGTAACTCCAAATGTAGGCAGTCCTGGGCTATGTTTGGGTGAGCACTATCCTCCCTGGCCGCCTCTGTCATTGTCCACATCCAGCTGCATTAAATGGCAGGTAGCTGCGGTGATATGCTGATATTGGTGTCTTCTCATTCACTGCTATTGTCCCGGGCTCTGTCCTTGCAGGCGTCATCCTTACTGGAATATGCTCCAAGGTTTCCTTCGAGCCCTTAACACAGCATGCCTTTTATCCTGTTCCCTCTAGCATCTCCTTAAGGGCCGTTGTGCATCACTTACTGTGATTTAAGGTTTCACACACGTGACCTGTGTGACCAATCCCAGCCATCTTGCACCTATATAAGTGGTCCAGTACTCTATCCAGTTGCCTGAGCGTCAAAGGTCCTTGTCCTGGAAAGGTTGCTGTTGTTTGTGGTTGTGTTCCTTAATTCCTGACCCGAGCTTGTATTATGGACTTCACTTCCTATTTGATCCTTATTTGCTCTGTCTCATCTCTTCTGTTGCTGACCTGTATTGCCTAATCTGTACTTGAGCCACTTCCCCTGACCCATTGCTTGTTCGACTTCCTCAACGTCTCAACCTTCGGTCCTGCACTGTCGCTCCTGGTTACGACTCGGCCTGTTGGCTATGACTGTACCTCTGGTATCTTGCTCTGGTACCCTACTCTAGTACCCCCTGGTCCACATGGACCAGCTGCTTTGTGTGCAAATCCACCTCAAGAGGTAGCGATCTGATGTTCCCTTCAGCAAAGTCTATCCCCACCATTAGAGGTAATGTGAAGAACAAGGGGTTCACTTAGACAACACCTCTAGAGGAGGTTGGTCAGGTAGCACGGTGGGTTTACATCCCCTGCTTTGTGACACCTGGTGACCTCCTTTCTATCTTTTCAGCTGCAGGTTCCTCTTCTGCCATCCAAGACGAATGCACCACTTCTGCCTGAAGTATATTGTGTATTGTAAGCCCAAGATACTTCCTACTTGTCCATCTCTGCTCTTGGATTGGACAGTACTGTTCACACGAGCAGCACAGGCCAATCCAAGGGCAGCAGAAAGTGTCTTGCACTGCCAAATGCACAGTATGCATCAGGCAGTCTAAGAATCCATGGAACAATCTCGGATAGCAGAAGAGGAGCTCAAGAATTAGCAGATCTGCAACTAAAAAAATGAAAAGGAAGTCAACATGTAAATGTTTTGCTCATTCCCCAGTCATTTTAAATATATTGATTATTTTGTAGAAATTAGAAATTTGAGGCTCTTAGTGCACATTTTGATCAAACTGTATGAGTCCATCTATCTCTGACAATATCTCATAAATTAAAGGTGTTCTCTGGCCATTTATATAAAATGTTCTTTCTAATGCCTTGTGGAATTTGCAGTCCTCGCTGAGATGGCACAGGCTGCAGGCTCATAATCCTGGGTCCCAATAGTATGTAAACACTTCTTTTTCTGTTCAGCTACATAATATCAGATGCTCAGATCCTAAGGTGTGTCCACACCCTGAGAAAGCTTAGACGAGGAGGAGGTGGATCCAGCGAGTAAAAGCATGTCTTCTGTATTGACAACTGTTCACATTAAAAAACACACATCATAATGTAGTCTGATGCTTTTCAACCAGGACAACAGTCTTACTCATAGACATAAATAAATAAAATACAGGCATGGATTATATAGGCAAATTATCAGATGTTATCAGTGATCCATAATTGTAACAAATTACAGAAAGTGCATCAGGTGCAGACATAGGGAATGGCATTGCAATTTATTTTGAATAGTAGGCAGTAGCAAGGAGAAAGCCCAAGTAGAACTGGAAACATCTATAAAGATTGTATGAAGTTAAAAAATCTTTTTTTTTCTTTTCCTCTTCTCCTTTCTTTCTTCTTCCTCTCCTATTTCTACTCTTAGTATAAATTCTTTTTTTTCCCTTCCTCTTCTCCTTTTTTTCTTCTTCCTCTCCTATTTCTACTCTTAGTATATACAATGGAGGAAATAAGTATTTGATCCCCCACTGACTTTAAAAGTTTTAATACAAAAAAATAAATGAAATGTCTCATAATTTTATGCCATCTTTATTTTAACAGTGCCACATAGAATATCAAAAGAAAAACTGAGAAAATTACATGAAATGAGAAATAAAAAAATAATTTGCATTTCATTGAGGGAAATAAGTATTTGATCCCCTAGTAAAACCATGACTAATGTTGGCTCCCACAGACCACTGACACACCCTAATCACAGTGAAGTCGTTACCTGGATGAGAGATACATGTCCCAAACATGTCACCTGTATAAAAGGCCACCTGCCAACAGTCTCAGTGACACTCCAACATCTCCACCATGGGCAAGACTAAAGAGCTGTCTAAAGATATCAGGAACACAATTGTTGACCTACACAAGGCTGGAATGGGCTACAAAGCCATAAGTAAGAAGCTGGATGAGATGGTGACAACTGTTGGTGCAATTATTCGGAAGTGGAAGAAGTACAACATTACTGTCAATCGACCCAGGCCTGGAGCTCCATGCAAGATATCACCTCGTGGAGTCTCATTGATCATGAGAAAGGCTAAAAATCAGCCAAGAACTACACGGGAGGAGCTGAGTAATGATCTCAAGGCAGCTGGGGCCACAGTCTCCAAAAAAACCATTGGTAATACACTGAGACGTAATGGTTTAAAATCCTGCAGTGCACGAAAGGTTCCTCTGCTCAAGAAGGCTCACGTCCAGGCCAGCCTCAAGTTTGCCAATGAACATATTAATGAATCCGAGAGAGACTGGGAGAAGGTGCTGTGGTCAGATGAGACCAAAATTGAGCTCTTTGGCCTCAACTCAACTCGACATGTTTGGAGGAAGAAAAATACAGAATATGACCCTAAGAATACTGGTGGAAGTATTATGTTTTGGGGGTGATTTTCTTCTAAGGGCACAGGCCAACTTCACCGAAATTGACGGGAAGATGAACGGGGCCATGTATCGCAAAATCCTGGGTGACAACCTCCTTGCCTCTGCCAGGGCACTGAAAATGGGTCGTGGATGGGTCTTTCAGCACGACAACGACCCAAAACATACAGCCAAGGAAACAAAGGAGTGGCTCCATAAGAAGCATATCAAGGTCATGGAATGGCCTAGCCAGTCTCCTGACCTCAATCCCATAGAAAATCTATGGAGAGAGCTGAAGCTTTGCGTTTCCAAATGCATGCCTAAAAACCTTAAGGATATGGAGATGATTTGCAGAGAGGAGTGGGCCACAATTACTCCTGAAGTGTGTGCAAACCTTATAAAAAAATATAAGAAACGTCTGACTGCTGTGCTTGCCAACAAGGGTTTTGCCACCAAGTATTAAATGATGTTTTACTAGGGGATCAAATACTTATTTCCCTCAATGAAATGCAAATTATTTTTTATTTCTCATTTCATGTAATTTTCTCCGTTTTTCTTTTGATATTCTATGTGGCTCTGTTAAAATAAAGCTGGCATAAAATTATGAGACATTTCATTTATTTTTTTGTATTAAAACTTTTAAAGTCAGTGGGGATAAAATACTTATTTCCTCCACTGTATATACAGTACAAACCAAAATTTTGGACACACCTTCTCATTCAAAGAGTTTTCTGTATTTTCATGACTATGAAAATTGTAGATTCACACTGAAGGCATCAAAACTATGAATTAACACATGTGGAATTATATACTTAATAGAGATGAGCGAGCATGCTTGTCCGAACTTGGTGCTCGTTCGAGCATTACAGTACTCGTAAGTGCTCGATGCTCAGACGAGCATCTCGCCATGCTCGAGGAAATGGCATCTCCCTCATTTTGAATTTTTGGCGCCTATAAACTCAGCCAATCACAAACCAGGAGACTCTGCGGTACACCCAGCATCACGTGGGGCCCTTACATGTCGATAGCAGGCGTTGGCTGGCCTGATCAGGTGACCCTGGAATATACTAGTGACTGCCCGCGGTGCTCGGCTCAGATGCTGTCTGGATGTCGTTAGGGACAGATCTGCTGCGTTTCAGAGAGAGTGTTAGGGCCTGGATTTAGGTCTCTGTTAGGCAGGAGTGATATCAAAAGAACCCAACAGCCCTTCTAAGGGCTACAAGACACTTTTTTTGTCTCTGGGCTGGCTGGCACTAGTAGTGCAGCTATCGCCATATATAACAATTTTTTTTTTAATTGTTTTATCTCAGTGATACAAATCCATTTCATACAGCAGTGTGGAACCATTCTGTGTGTCACAGTTCAGCTGTCCACTCACCACAAACCACAATATGTATTTTCTGTCCAGGTGACCCATACTGTACGTCATGTAATGAAATACGGTCTTTTGCTTTCACTGATACAGCTACATTAGAAAAATCTCTGTGCGACATTTGTCTGGGTTGCAGTCAAAATAGCCACAGTCAGCAGGGGCTGAGTTTGCTATCTGATATTTTCTGCATGTCACGTTAAAAAATATATATATATGTATAAAAAAAAATATAAAAAAAATAAATAAAAAAAAAATTAGTTTTTTTGTTATTTTATCTCAGTGATACAAATCCATTTCATACAGCTGTGTGGAACCATTCTGTGTGTCACAGTAAAGCTGTCCAGTCACCACAAACCACAATCCGTATTTTCTGCCCAGGTGACACATTCTGTACGTCACGTAATTAAAAAAGGTCTTTTGTTCTCACTGATACAGCTACATTAGAAAAATCTGAGTGAGACATTTTTCTGGGTTGCAGTCAAAATTGCCACAGTCAGCAGGGGCTGAGTTTGCTCTCTGATATTTTCTGCACGTCACGTTAAAAAAAAATATATATATATAAAAAAATAATTAAAAAAACAATTGTCTGGGTTGCACTTAAGTAGACCAAGTTTGCCTAATCGAATAGTTTCAGTGTAATTGCTCCATACTGCACGGTACGTAATAACATACGTAATTTTGCTCTAACTTATCCACCTATATACAAAGCACAGTCCGTATTTTCTGTCCAGGTGACACATTCTGTACGCCATGTAATTATAAAAGGTCTTTTGCTGTCACTGATACAGCTACATTACAAAAATCTCTGTGCGACATTTGTCTGGGTTGCACTTAAGCAGACCAAGTCTGCCTAATCTAATAGTTTCAGTGTAATTGCTCCATACTGCACGGTACGTAATAACATACATAATTTTGCTCTAACTTATCCAACTATATATTAACTTGTTCAGATTGAACAAGTTTGTGGGTTTCAGTACAGCAGGCCCATTTTTTTTGTACATATAATACACTTATATACAGAAAATGTTGAACCCCAGGGCTAAGGGTCGAGGACGAGGGCGTGGGCATTCAATGACTGCAGGGGGCAGAGGCCGTGGTCCTGGGCAGGGTGGGACAGTACCTGCTGATGAGGGAGCTTGGGAACGCCGCAGAGCTACACTCCCTAGCTTCATGTCTCAACTTACAGGGACACGTGGTAGAGGACTGTTGAAACCACAACAGTGCGAACAGCTGATCTCGTGGATTGCGGACAATGCTTCAAGTAATTTGTCCACCAGTCAGTCTTCCAAGCAGTCCACCCACGTTACCCAAGGGAGCACTCCTCTGGCTCCTCCACCTCAACCTCTTTCCCCCCTCCCAGGAAAATTTGGAATGCGATCTGGCATACTCTGAGGAACTGTTTTCTGGACCCTTCCCAGAGTCACAAACCACTTCTCAGGTTGCTGCTGACCTCGTTTCCGATGCCCAAGTTTTCCAACTGTCGCAGTCTGTGGGTGATGATAATGACAATGTTGACATAGTGGAAGAAGTGTGTAAAGAGGTGTCGGACGATGAGGAGACACGGTTGTCAGACAGTGGTGAAGTTGTTGTCAGGGTAGGAAGTCCGAGGGGGGAGCAGACTGAGGAATCGGAGGATGATGAGGTGACTGACCCAAGCTGGGTTGATAAGCCAAGTGAAGACAGTGCTTCTGAGGCGGAAACGAGTGCTGCACCAGAACAGGTTGGAAGAGGCAGTGGTGTGGCCAGAGGGAGAAGCAGGGCCAGAGCTGGTGCATCAGCAGCAACTGTTTCACGTAGTGAAGCTTCCGTGGCGAGGCCTAGATGTTCGCAAGTCTGGAGGTTCTTTAAAGAAAGTGAGGATGACCGACGTACTGTGGTGTGCAACCTGTGCCACACCAGGATCAGCAGGGGTGCCACCACTACTAGCCTAACCACCACCAGCATGCGCAGGCATATGAGTGCTAAACACCCTACTCAATGGAGCCAAGGCCATTCACCTCCTGCGGGTCACACCACTGCTCCTTCCCCTGTGTCACTCGCTGCCTCTGCTAGTCAACCCCCTGCCCAGGACCCCAGCACGAGCATGTCCCACCGGAAAACCACACCTTCACCACCACGATCCTCCACAGTGTCCACAATGTGTCCCAGCGCAGCGTTCAGCTGTCTTTACAGCAGACGCTGGAGCACAAGAGGAAATACAGTTCCACCCACCCACATGCCCAAGCCCTCAACGTCCACATCTCCAAATAGCTGAGCCTGGAGATGCTGCCCTATAGGCTGGTAGAGACCGAGGCCTTTCGTAATCTCATGGCGGTGGCTGCCCCTCGGTATTCGGTCCCCAGCCGCCACTATTTTTCCAGATGTGCCGTCCCAGCCCTACACTAGCATGTGTCACAGAACATCATCCGTGCCCTGACCAACGCTGTTTCTGAGAAGGTCCACCTAACCATGGACACGTGGACAAGTGCTGCCGGGCAGGGACACTATATATCACTGACGGCACATTGGGTTAACTTGGTGGAGGCTGGGACCGAGTCTGACCCTGGGGCCGCTCATGTACTGCCCACACCGAGGATTGCGAGGCCTACCTCGGTCACGGTCTCAGACGTTCTATGCCTCCTCCTCCGACCCCTCCTCCAACTCCTCCTCCAAATTACCATCCTTGAGCATGGCGCCTTGAGTCGGTAGCTCTAGGCGCAGCAGCAGTGCCGTGGGTAAGTGCCAGAAGGCGGTGCTCAAACTGCTGAGCTTAGGTGACAAAAGGCACACCGCCCAAGAGCTGTTACAGGGCATCACGGTGCAGACCAATCTGTGGCTGGCACCGCTGAACCTCAAGCCAGGCATGGTTCTGTGTGACAACGGGTGTAACCTGGTGGCGGCTCTGCAACTCGGCAGACTGACACATGTGCCATGCCTGGCCCACGTGTTCAATCTCATAGTTCAGCGGTTCCTCAAGACATACCCCAATCTTTCTGATTTGCTCACCAAGGTGCGCCGCATCTGTGCACATTTCCGCAGTGCCGCCTACAACTGCCCGCTCACCGACTGTTGTGCGACCTGCCCACAAGATGGAATTCGACATTAAACATGTTATCCAGAGTTTACCAGCAGCGCAGAGCGATTGTAGACTGCCAGATGTCAACTTCCACCAGAACTGGTAGTCAGGTCACTCAGATTCCTCAAGTCTACAATGAGGAGTGGACGTGGATGTCTGATATCTGCCAAGTGTTGACCAACTTTGAGGAGTCAACACAGATGGTCAGCGGCGATGCAGCCATTATCAGCCTCACCATCCCGCTGCTTTGCCTGTTGAAAAACTCACTGCTCAGCATGAAGTTGGAAGCTTTGCGCTTGTCACAAGAGACGGTGGAGGAAGATACGTCGCTTGATAGCCAGAGCACCCTCCGGTCTGTTTCTCAGCGCGTATCGGAGGAGGGGGAAGAGGATGAGGAGGAAGAGGAGGAGAATGTTGGCGAGACAGAAGAGGGTACCAATGCTAAGTCCTTCTTAACTCTTGAGCGTGTATGGGCTCAAGAGGAGGAGGAGGAGGAGGAAGAGGAGGAGGAAATGGAGAGTCAGGCCAGTGAGGAGAGGGAATTCTTGCATGTGGGGACTCTGGCGCACATGGCAGACTTCATGTTAGGCTGCCTATCCCGTGACCCTCGCGTTAGAAGCATTTTTTCAAACACCGATTACTGGGTGTTTACTCTCCTGGACCCATGGTACAAGCAGAACCTTTCCACTCTCATCCATGTAGAGGAAAGGAGTATGAGTGTGAATCAATATCATCAGGCCCTGGTGCACAAGCTGAAACAATCCTTCCCATCTGACGCCGCTAGCAGCAGAGGGCATGGTTCTGTGGGCCAAGTAGCGGGGGAGAGGAGGCGAGCAGGCAGCTTGTCCAGCACTGGCAGGGGAACGCTATACAAGGCCTTTGCCAGTTTTATGTCACCCCAGCAAGACACTGTCACCTGTCCCCAGTCTAGGCAGAGTAGGGGGGAGCTTTACAGAAAGATGCTGAGGGAGTACCTAGCTGACCATACCAACGTCCGGACCGATCACTCTATTCCATACAACTACTGGGTTTCAAAGCTGGACACGTGGTCTGAACTGGCGCTGTACGCCTTGGAGGTGCTGGCCTTCCCTGCCGATAGCGTGTTGTCAGAGTGGGTATTCAGTGCAGCTGGTGGCGTCATCACCGATAAGCGTACACGCCTGTCAACTGACAGCGCTGACAGGCTGACGCTTATTAAAATGAACAAAGCCTGGATTTCACCGGAATTGAAATCTCCTCCGGGGAAAAGCAGCTAAAGATTAACATTACTTATGTATCCGATTCCTCTTCTCTACTCCTCCTACTCCTCCTCCTTCTTGTCGTCTTTCCTTAACGCTGACCCAAAAAATGCAATTTTTTAGAGGTCCAACTGGCAGTTTTTTACCACAATTTTTCCGGAGGGCCACCTACAGGCCCTCTCTCTAAACAATTTTTCCGGAGGTCCACCTACAGGCCCTCTCTCCAAACAATTTTTCTATAGGTCCACCTACAGGCCATCTCTCTAAACAATTTTTCCGGAGCGCCCCCTACAGGCCCTCTCTCCAAACAATTTTTCCGGAGTTCCACCTATAGGCCCTCTCTCCAAACAATTTTTCCGCAGTGTCAACTACAGACACTGTAAAACAATGTTTCAGGAGAGTCAAACAGACAGTCCAAAACAGTTTTTCAGGAGGCGCAAGTACCGACATTTAAAAATAAATTTTTTTGCTGAGGATCGACTTTATGTACTCCGAAAAGAAAAAAATTTTTGGAGGCTCAACAAAAGCCATTTCACTGCATTCTCAGTCGGACAAAGTCATTGGTGGTGTAACCACCATGCTGTGTCAGGCTAAATTTTTGGGTGCTTCACCAGCTACCTCATCTAACTTGGTCTTTTGTTGGTGTCACCACCATGCTGTGTCAGGCTTATGCCTGCATCTTGTGGCTGGGGATAGGAGAGCAGTGTCAGCATGGGCATGGGTGATGGACCTTCGTTGCACCTAGTTGGGTGCTTCCCTAACATGTGATGGGCATGTGCCTTGCCTTTCTTGGTCTGGGTGAGCACAATTGCCATGAGGGTAACCACCAGGCTGTTGCAAAAGAATTTGGGGTAATGGTGGGATTAGGCAGCCTCAGAGGCATCCATGCATGCTGCCCCTTCTGTTTCCTGTCCATTTCCGTGGTGTTTCCATCATTTTCTGATGTTTCCAGGTTTTCACCCAGCCTTCCCTAGGCAGAGCCTTGGTCCCCTGCAAAAATGCTCGAGTCTTCCATTGACTTCAATGGGGTTCCTTACTCAAAACGAGCACCCGAGCATCGGTAAAAGTTCGTCTTGAATAATGAGCACCCGAGCATTTTAGTGCTTGCTCATCTCTAATACTTAACAAAAAAGTGTGAAACAACTGAAAATATGTCTTATATTCTAGGTTCTTCAAAGTAGCCACCTTTTGCTTTGATTACTGCTTTGCACACTCTTGGCATTCTCTTGATCAGCTTCAAGAGGTAGTCACCTGAAATGGTATTCCAACAGTCTTGAGGGAGTTCCCAGAGATGCTTAGCACTTGTTGGCCCTTTTGCCTTCACTCTGCGGTCCAGATCACCCCAAACCATCTCGATTGGGTTCAGGTCTGGTGACTGTGGAGGCCAGGTCATCTGGCATAGCACCCCATCGCTCTCCTTCTTGGTCAAATAGCCCTTACACAGCATGGAGGTGTGTTTGGGGTCATTGTCCTGTTGATAAATAAATGATGGTCCAACTAAACGCAAACCGGATGGAATAGCATGCCGCTGCAAGATGCTGTGGTAGCCATGCTGGTTCAGTATACCTTCAATTTTGAATAAATCCCCAACATTGTCTCAAATTTGGACTCATTACACCAAAGCACAGATTTCCACTGGTCTAATGTCCATTCCTTGTGTTCTTTAGCCCAAACAAGTCTCTTCTGCTTGTTGCTTGTCCTTAGCATGTATACTGTATATATATTATAGATATATATACAGGTGATGTGTACAGTATAAGTGCTGGAAGGCGTGTGTATCTCACCCAGATACCTCAGCTGGGTGAGATAACTGAAATTCAGAAAGCTGCAGTGGTTTCTGGTTTGCTGATATAGTTTTGTCTAGATGTTGTTCTGGGCTGGATTTCATTTGGACTGGGGAAAAGGTTTTGAAGTGGGATCTGCCAGTCCACACCCTTCCACTACAGGTATTGCGGTTAGCTGAGGAGATTGCAGGTGAGGCCTGCTAGTGTAATCACGGAGGGATAAAATATCCCTCTGTGTATGACAGTGGGAGAGATATATATTTATATTTATTTATATTTATTTAATAAAAAGTCTACATGGCATGGAGCCACAACTAAAAAAGCCACTACAGTGTAACCAGGTTTAACTGTTATATGAATCTTGCGTGCACTGGGAGCTATTATCTATACTATGGCGGGTGCTTTTTTATACAATATTTTATACCCCTGTGACAATATATTTTGTAGTTTACTGTCCTCAAATAAAATTGGGAGATATGTATGTGTTTTAATTTTTTGTACAGTGGGCTATATTAAAACTAAGACAGTTAAAGGTGAAATATGTGAGGAGGAGTTTTAATTATTTTTACCTTTGAAACACATTCCCTCATCTTTTTTAGTGTTAAATAGCAGATCCTGCCTTTTGAGTTGCGCTGTTTTACCTGAAGTTGTTTGTAGCATCCAGCCTGGATAACATCTGCTAGACAATCTAGTGTTACTCTATTTTAACCCTTTCATATATAATCTGTTATTTCTGCAATTACGTTTGGCCCTTATTTTCTCTCCTACTGGGATTGCTTTAAGAGTAAATATTGGGTGATTCATGTGGGCAGGCAGAATAGTATTGCTGGATATAATATTGTGATTGGATTTACCATCCATGCAAAAGTCTAAAAAGGAAATGTTATTGTGTTTCTACATTATATGTGAATTTCAGATTATACATGTTTTCCTTCAGATATAATACTAAGATGGCACGACAGACACATCTCCCTGCCAAATAAATAGCAGATCATCGATGAATCTGCCGTACCATCTTATGCTCTGAACGAAAGGATAATTCACATTATAAATAAATTGATCTTCCCAAAATGACATTGACAAATTCGCTAGCGAAGGGAGGTATTTTGCTCCCATAGGAACACCTTTTCTTTGAACAAAGTATTTTTTATAAAAAAGAAAGAATTTTTGTTTTATAAGAAAAAATGTAACATCCAAGACACAATTACAAAGCTCCGGAGTATAGTTACTGTACTTAAAGAGGACCTGTCACTACTACTGACATGACTGTTTTAATAGCTACTTACCTTCCCCATGTAATAACAATTCTGGAACATCTATTCTTATGTCTGTGTGTTGTGCCATTCCTTTATTATTTCTGCTAGAAGTTATGAATGAATTGCTAGCAGTCTGCAGTAAGGGTACAGAGGGGTGGTAAACAGTTGGGGCTGTGTACCTTCGCCAACTCACTCTATCCAATGAGTGCTGCCATTTTCAGACTGTGCAGGTACATACCCCCAACTTGTTAACTCTCCTCTGTACCCTTACTGCAGACTGCTAACAATTCATTGATAACTTCTAGTAGAAATAATAAAGAAATTGCACAACATAGAGCCATAAGAGTAGATGTTCCAGAATTGTTATTACATGGAGAATGCATGAATGATGATATAATGCAACCACATCATAACTAAGCCATACACTGTGGCTATCCCACTTTTTATTTGTTAAATTACATACTGTAGGACCTCCTTGGAATCTCACAGGTATCCTGGTATTATCTGCACTGTGTCCACAGAGGGGGTGAGATCCCCTTGTGGATATTTGGTAGGCCACATACAATGGGTACAACAAGAGAATTTGTTAACATAAATTCACACCAAATACAGAAATACTGTATCGTATAATTCTCAGGTACAATGTTCTGCAACCAATGTCTGAAGCTAATGTTGATGTGTTTGTGATTGTTCTAATGGGACCCTCTTCTGAATAAGTTACTTATTTATCAAGTGGATCATAAGATCAGCTAAGGAAAACGATAAACAGTAAAACTGGGACTTTCATACATTTACACGGCCAAGTGATCGTTCAGCCAACAGCTATCTCTCCCGACTCTAGACACTTCTGATCTCCCAGGATAACAAAAGGATAGGGTAAAAATATTCATTTCACCCGATCTTCGTCTCCCTCATCATCTGTGAGGGGAGAGTTGGGAGCTCCTCGCAAACATTAGTGTGTTGGACAAACCTACTGTTCTTGGCCGACAAAAGCCTAATGTGTATGGTCAGCTTCAGGCCGCTTTCACACAGTCAGCGTTTGATCAGTGATTTCCATAAAAGATTATGAGCCAAAACCAGGATTGGAGCCTCCACAGACGTAAGGTATAAGGGAAAGATCTGCACCTGTTCTATGTTTTTGATCCGCACCTGGTTTTGGCTCATAATCAAAAAATAAACAGAACCAATGATCAAACACTGACTGTGTGAAATCAGCCTTAGGGCTTATTCACATAGTCAGTGATTTTGAGGCCAAACCAAGTGTGGCTCTAAACACAGAACAGGTGCAGATCTTTCCCTTATACCTTATGTATGTGGAGGCTCCAATCCTGGTTTTGGCTCACAATCACTGATGGAAATCACTGACCAAAATACTGACATGTGAATGAGGCATAAATGAGTGGAAGTTCTTCACTGGACCAGTTACCCAGTATTCATTTATTATGAATACTAAAAACTATTTAATCACTTAACACATTTTAATTGCATCCTAATTACGATAATTACTCTACTTGCTTGCTGCTTTTCTTTTTCCTGTCATCCATGACATGTGCTTTAATCCTGTTCAAGAACACCTAATTGCATTTAGCCACAATATTTTCCATATATGAAAATCTTTTCAGGCTAATGTTTTTTATTTTAAATTTAACCGTTTAAGCACCAAGCCTATTTTAACATGAGGGTCCACAGGATTTTATTGTCATTTTTACATCTTTGCAATCTTAAAGTCATAACTTTTTATTTTTTCATTGACATAGGGATGAGTTGCATTATTCAATGGCACTCTATGAAAGCACATATGACTCCATAAGTGACTTTCATTAACCCTTTTTGGGAACAAATATAAAAGAACAGAACTGCCACTGATTTCATGTTTTAGATTTTGTTCATTATGAGGCATAATTAGCATATTACTTTTATTATATGGATTGTTAGGATTACAATGATATCAAATGAAAAAAACATTATTTTTTATGTTGCTGCATTTCAAGAGCCATGATTTATTCATTTTTCCACCAATGTAGTCATATACAAGCTTGTTTTTTGTGGGACGAGATGTGCTTTTCAGTTAGGCTACTTTCACACTAGCGTTAAGCACGGATCCGGCGGGTCAAGGGGCTCGCCGGATCTGTGCAGATAATACAACCATGTGGATCCATAATGAACGGATCCGGTTGTATTATCTTTACCATCTGTTAAATGGATCCGTCAAAGGGGCCTTTCAGGGATGCCATGGGGGTATATTCCACCTGATCCCCCATGTACAGGCTGTGACAGGGACGGTTCCCTTACGCCGCTCCAGTGTAGGTTCTCCCGGCCTCGGATGGTCCAGTACTTGGATGACTCATTCCTCCACCGCATTCTTGTAGTCCCATAGGGTCTGGGCGTGGGCTGTCACTGATGCAGGCACAATAAGATTCTGCCGCATAAAAGATGTTGTTGTTGCTCTCCTCCTGGGCGGTGAAGAGGACGCTCCAGCCGCCTCCGCCGCACCAGCCGGCAAGGCAAATATTGAGTCAGGAGCCGGTGAGACTGTCTTGTTCAATTGTGACGCTCTGATCTCTGGAGCAGGCGGTGGTTCGGGGTACTCGTTACCAAATACCATCTCCACCCACTTTGGTCGCAGTTGCTTCGCCATGTGTGGTATCTTGTTCACCGCTGGCTTGAACTGTAGAGGAGTGTGAAGTAATGAGTGAGAACTCTTCACTCCCTATGTGTGCAAATAGTTAGTTCCCGGTGGGCCGGGCTGTTTTTTCCTGCTTCTGAGGGGGCGTATCTTCACTTTCCCGCTCTTGAGGGGGCTTATCGTCATTTTCCCGCTTCGGGGGCCGGGGGGGAGCAAGAAGAATGTGTATGTTGCGTACGTAGCATAAGTAGCGTTAGCATTCAAAATTTTAAAAACATTTACGAATAATGCAAAATGAATCTAAAAAAATCCGGATTCGCTTCGGAGTAGGAAAAATGGAGGATTCGATACAAATCTACGAAGCGGTGAATAGATTCTCTCATCTCTACCAGGAAATCCTAATTATATGAAGTGGTTGTCCAATTGTCTCACTCTGTGCAATCGCCCTGTACATCTTGTTGCACTGCTGCGCCATTCATTCCTAATCTGTTATACATAGACTGACTGTCTAATATATAGGCACGTGTACCTAGTTAATCTGCTGCGCCCTTAATCATTAATCTGTTCAGTTATAAATAGACGTACAGTGCATCAGACTCATTGTCAACAGGCGGTTTAACCCCTTCCCGACCGCCCACGGTTAATCTACATTGCTGCTTGCTAGGCTTTGTGCAGCAGCGACGTAGATTAATGTCCCCATTTTGCAGGGCAATCGGGACCCACAGACTGCCCGAAACCGCCCCAAGGCAAGCTGTTGCTAATAGCCTCCGCTCCGTCGGCAAAGTCTGGAAGCACAGCTGTTAATCTACATCGCCGTGTGCACGACAGTGCAGCGGCGATGTAGATTAACCACCACTCGTTTCCGGGTCTCGGCACTCCTCTTAACCCCCTAACAGGCTGTTACATACCATCCTCAGCACCGGGGGGGAATGTCCGGTACCTGATTGGTTCAGGTCCCGGACATGTGATCATAGCGATCACAGGAAAGTTTGTTGCAGCAACAAACTTCCCGGTCTTGGGGACTATAAAACACCCTCTCTCCCTCCATCTCCTGTCAGTGTCAGAGATCGGAGGAGAGAGTGACAGCAGGAGAGACAGAGACATATACCATATATATACATATCATATAAACAATCAGTTTCTACAGTTCAAGTCCAGATCCAGTTCATTGATCCGTTTATTCAGCAATTCATTCAGCACTTAAATGATCCATTCATTTAGCAATTCATTCAGCAGTTAATTGATCCGTTCATTCACCAATTAATTCAGCAGTTAATTGATCTGTTCATTTAGCAATTCATTCAGCAGTTAATTGATCCGTTCATTCAGAAGATGGGAAGCTGCAAATTCTGCAACCCCATTTGTCCCTGACTTTACTGCCATCCCAGGAATAAATGTAGAGGTTGAAAATTTAGCACCTGTTGATTTTTTAAATTTGTTCATCAAAGATGATTTATCAGAGCACATTGTTACACATACACATTTGTATGCATCCCAGTTTATCACAAAAAATCCACGCTCCTATTATGCAAGACCAAACATATGGCACCCAACAAACATTCAGGAGATAAAAAAATTTCTAGGTCTTACATTTGCCATGGGACTTGTTAAAAAACCAAGTATACAATCTTACTGGTCCACGTGCCCTGTTCTAACTACCCCTGTTTTTTCTGCCATCCTTCCAAGAACACGATATGAGATGCTACAGATGTAGTAGAGTTTGCGCTCACTGGATTCGCCATTCAGTGTTAAAACATTGGTGGCACAGTGTACCCTCCCCCCAACCCCTCCCCCCAGTATTAAAACATTGGTGGCGCAGTGCGCCCTCACCCCCAACCCCCCCATTACAAGAAACATTGGTGGCAGTGGGGATTGGAGCCCAGCAGTGTAATCGCTTGCCATGGCAATCTTTACAGTGCGCCTTGACCCCCCCCACACTATTAAAATACTGGTGGCACAGTGCACCCTTAACCCAAACATCCCCCCTCCCCCAGTATAATAAACATTGGTGGCGCAGTGCACCCAACCCCCCAGTATTAAAACATTGGTGACAACCTCCCCCCCAACCCCCCGCCCCCCCGGTATAATAAACATTGGTGATCAGTTCCGATCAGTTACCATGGCAACAGGATACTTTTTTTTTTTCATAAATAAATAATTTAAAAAAACTGCATTCTCCAGCCAGATACAACTAGCAGCGGCAGCCTGGCACTACCAGGGTGGGAAGGGACACGTTATTGGCCCTTCGCAGCCTAATGGTACCAGCCTGCAGCCGCCCCAGAACCAGACCCTCAATTTAGAAGATCCAGTCCTGTGGGTACCCGGCTCTTCCCGATACCCCTGGTGGCGGTGGGTGCCGAGGTAATAGATGTTGGTTAGTGCTGGCCATACCGGAAAGCTGGTCCGACGTAATCCACAGAATCCAACGTAGTCCTCTGCATTCACGATCCTGAAAAATAGAAAACAAACAAACAAACACAGACCACTTGCCTCCTCAGGCTTCTTCTCCTCATCAGCAGCAGATCCTCTTCCTTCTTCTGCTTCTCCTCAGGCTTGTGCTGATGCTCCTCAACCTTCTGGGGTTGGACAGGGGCCACAAAAAGACGCAAAACGCAAATAAATTTAAAAAATTACACATGTTGGGTATCGCCACGTCCGTATCAACCTGCTCTACAAAAATCTCACATGACCTGACCCCTCAGCTGAAAGCAGTAAAAAAAAAAAATAAAAACAGTGTCAAAAAAGCCATTTTTTGTCACCTTACATCACAAAAAGTGTAATACAAAGTGATCAAAAAGGCGTATGCCACCCCAAAATAGTACCAATCTAACCGTCACCTCATCCTGCAAAAAAGTAGCCCCTATCTGAGACAATCACCCAAAAAATAAAAAAAAAACTACAGCTCTCACACTATGGAGCTCTCACATTTTTTTTTGTTTCAAACAGGATATTATTGTGTAAGGGTGAGCAGCAAGTACTGAATACAGTATGTATAGAGGCTGCAGGAATCCCCCAACCCCCCACATGCTACATCTATTGTTCTTTTACAAAGGGACTAAAAAACGCTTTGTTTACTGTAGCTGGGGTGTAACAGCACTATGTAACCTGAAACCAGCAGAACAAATGCTCTTTGTTCTGCTTGTTTCATGTTACACAGTTTGTAAAAGAATATTTACACAGCACTGTACAGAAACCTCTTTAGGCCACTGTCACACTAGCGTTTTAATAATCCGGTATTGAGATGCGAAAAGCCTCAGCAACATTTCCAGGGCCAGCAATTTTGAAAGTTGCACGTTTAGTGCTATAGCCTGTGGGTGGGTGACAGGGTATTTGCGCTTACGTTCAAATGCCTGGGGTAAGGACATTTGAACGCTGTTCTGGGACACTGAAGTGGACATGCTGGCTGATGGTTCTTGCGAAGGTCCAGGTGCAGGGCAGGAGGCATCTGGGCCTGCATCTTGGGCAGCAGGTAACAGAGGGGAAGCAGTGGTGTGACTTGCAGACACAGATTGTGGACCCAGGTGTTCGGCCCACCTATTAGGGTGCTTTGCTGCCATGTGGCGGATCATGCTGGTGGTGGTCAGGTTGCTGGTGTTTACGCCCCTGCTCTTCTTGGTACTGCACAGGTTACAAATTAATAACCATTTATCGTCAGCACTTTCCTAAAAAAAAACGCCAGACTGCGGAACACCTAACCCTTGGCAAGGTAAAATGGCTTTTTTGACACCGTTTTTATTTTTATTTTTTTACTGCATTCAACTGAGGGGTCAGGTCATGTGAGATTTTTGTATAGCAGGTTGATACGGACGTGGCGATACCCAACATGTGTACTTTTTTTTATTTATTTGCGTTTTACACAATAATATCCTGTTTGAAACAAAAAAAAAAGATTTTTTAGTGTCTCCATAGTCTGAGAGCTGTATTTTTTTTATTTTTTTGGTGATTGTCTCAGGTAGGGGCTCCTTTTTTGCGGGATGAGGTGACGGTTAGATTGGTACTGTTTTGGGGTGGCATACGCCTTTTTGATCGCTTTGTATGACACATTTTGTGATGTAAGGTGACAAAAAATGGCTTTTTTTGACACCGTTTTTATTTTATTTTTTTACTGCTTTCAGCTGAGGGGTCTTGTCATGTGATTTTTGTAGAGCAGGTTGATACGGACGTGGCGATACCCAACATGTGTACTTTTTTTTATTCTTTTTGTGGCCCCTGTCCAGCCACAGAAGGTTGAGGAGCAGCAGCAGCACAAGCCTGAGGAGAAGCAGAAGAAGGAAGAGGCTCTGCTGCTGCTGAGGAGAAGAAGCCTGAGGAGGTAAGTGGTATGTGTTTGTTTGTTTTCTATTTTTCAGCATCATGAATGCTGAGGACTATGTCGGATTCGGTGGATTATGTTGGACCAGCTTTTTTATTTTTTAAGCAAAATGGTCAAACAGGGGTCTGGGGGAGTGTTTATTTCAATAAAATATTTTATAAGTGTGTGTGTGTATGTTTTTTTACAACATTGCAGTTTTAGTAATCATGGCTATCTATAGACGGCCCTGATTACTAATACTGGGCTTAGTGCTTGATGGTATGGCCAGCACTAACCCCGACATCTATTACCCCGGCACCCACCGCCACCAGGGGTGTCGGGAAGAGCCGGGTACCCGCAGGAACGGACCTTCTAAATTGAGGGTCCGGTTCTGGGGCAGCTGAAGGCTGGTACCATTAGGCTGGGAAGGGCCAATAACCGTGTCCTTTCCCACCCTGGTAGTGCCAGGCTGCCGCTGCTGGTTGTATCTGGCTGGAGAATGAAAAAAGGAGGGGACCCCACACCGTTTTTTAAAATTATTTATTTATTTATGAAAAAAAAGCGTCCTGGTTGCCATGGTAACTGATCAGAGCCCAGCGATTACACTGCTGGGCTCCGGTCAGGTCCCCACTGCACCACCAATGAAAGGGGGGTGGGGGGCGCTGGTGGCCACTGCCATCAATGTTTTAATACTGGGGGGGGAGTTGGGCGCAGTGCGCCACCAATGTTTATTATACTGGGGGGAGGGGGGTTTGGTATTTGGTATTTTAATAGTGGTGGGGGGGGGTCAAGGCGCCATTTAAAGATTACCATGGCAAGCCGGATGCGTCCGGTTGCCATGGTAACTGATTGGAGCCCAGTGATTACACTGCTGGGCTCCGATCCCCACTGCCACCAATTATTTAATACTGGGGGGGGGGTTGGGCGCACTGCGCCCCCAATGTTTATTATACTGGGGGGGTTGGGGGAAGGGCGCACTGCGCCACCAATGTTTTAATACTGAGGGGGGGCGCACTGCACCACCAATGTTTTAATATTGAGGAGGGGGGTATTAAAACAGCAGCGCAGCCCCGATTTCCTCAAGGAGATCGGAGCTGCACTGAACTCTGCCATTGAAAATGTAGTTCCATGCGCCATCTGGTGGTGGTTACATGTAACTACACCTTCATTTTATGAATGAAGCGATATCGCTCTGCGCTCATGCGATTCTGCTGTGAGCGCAAGAGCTGCTACATCTGTAATTAGATTTTGGCATTTCAATGATAACAACCAGTGCCCCCCTAAAAATGCACCTGAATTTGACAGGCTTTACAAAATTAGACCTATCATCATAGAGCTGTCAAAATTATTTTTAGAGCTTTATACCCCCACCCAAAACATGTCTATTGACGAGTCCCTTGTAAAATTTAAAGGGAGACTGCACATAAAACAGTATATTCCATCCAAAAGGGCAAGGTTTGGAATTAAACTCTATAAAATGTGCGAAAGTTCAATAGGATATACGTCAATATTCCGCATTTATGAAGGAAAGGACAGCAAATTAAACCCACCAGGATGCCCTCCCTATCTAGGGTCAAATGGAAAAATAGTTTGGGATCTGTTTAACCCATTACTCCAAAAAGACTACATTCTGTATGTAGACAATTATTATACAAGCATACCGCTTTTCAGAAATTTGCTTGAAAAAAACACAGGGCATTCGCAAGAATCGACAAGGGTTTCCACAGTCACTGGTGACTGCCAAGTTTAAAAAGGGGGAGTCTGGTGGGGTTCGCAGTGGAGAGCTACTTGTCCTTAAGTACAAGGACAAAAGAGATATATTTATCCTTAGCTCAATCCACACAGATGCCACAACAACTGTTGTGGAACTAGGTTCCACCACCCCAAAACAAAAGCCTGTGTCAATCATTGACTACAATAATTATATGGGGGGAATGGACCTTTTGGACCAAGTTTTACAGCCATACCAAGCATCAAGAATATCCTATAATTGGTATAAGAAATTAGTAATTTATTTGTTTCATGTGGCCACATATAATTCTTTTATTTTATACAAGAAAACAAGCAATTCAGGGACATTTCTTAATTACCAAGAACAAGTCATTGAGGGTCTCATTTTCACAAATTTTAGGCCATCTCTCCCTATAGAATCGGAATATGTAAAAAGGCTGACAGAGCGACATTTTATGGCAAAGATCCCCACAACAGGGTCATGCCCTGTATGCTTTAAAAGAGAAATGAGGGTTGAAACACATTACTACTGTCCAGACTGTCCTTCACTGCCAGCCTTGTGCCTCAATGAGTGCCTTAAAATTTATCACACACAGGCACGTTTCTGAACTTTTCCAAATCATACATTCAAACTGAAAACAAATATTCCATCATTTTCCATAAAATTCCATCGTTATTATTATTTGTCAAAAACATGTGAGCCATATTTTCAACTTTGTACCCCATAAGTTTATCCTTCACCCAACCCCATAAAAATATTACTCTACTATATACCCTTCATTGAATACATTGTGGTATCTTTGTAACCTTTATTCACAAATTTATTATGACCAATAGATCATAAATGCAGATCTTGCTGAAGTTAAACCTGCCAAAGATCCTGAAAAATGTGACTAGCCC
This sequence comes from Rhinella marina, assembly GCA_900303285.1. Lineage (NCBI taxonomy): Eukaryota > Metazoa > Chordata > Amphibia > Anura > Bufonidae > Rhinella > Rhinella marina. The sequence continues at coordinate 18,988 of ONZH01004589.1, read as the reverse complement.
AAAATGTCCACTGTCTTGTTAAAGCCCTGAAAATGCTAAAGAAGTATCTGAAGCACACATATTGGGTATCCTCATAATCAATAGAAGCAGACAAAGAAATATTGGCCATTTTTATTTTAGTAACATGATGTTTACATGAAAAAAAATCATCATTTAAACTCCATTCATGACAAAATTTGTGATTTTCAATATTTTTCCACCACCATTTAAAACAAACTAGAAAAAACAGAGTAGTGCTAGTCCTACGGTATCTACTTTTTTGAACTTTCTATTGTGTCCACAATTGCCAATAATAGCTTTTTTGGGGGTATTCCTTCGTTTTGTCATCACAGGGTAGCCTTGAATGCAACATGGTGTTCAAAATGAAAGACCTGTCAAAATGGCAGAAAAAAGCCAAAACGCACACTGTCTTGTTAAAGCCCTGAAAAATGCCAAAGAAGTGTCTGAAGCACACATATTGGGTATCTTCATAATCAGTAGAAGCAGACAAATAAATATTGGCCATTTTTATTTTAGTAACATGATGCTTACATGAAACAAATCATCATTAAAACTCAATTCATGCCAAAATTTGTGATTTTCAATATTTTTCACCACCTTAAAAAGATTAAAATAGACAAATCGCCAGGACCGGATGGCATACACCCCCGTATCCTAAGAGAATTAAGTAATGTCATCGCCAGACCCTTATTTCTGATATTTAAGGACTCTATACTGACAGGGAGTGTTCCACAGGATTGGCACATAGCAAATGTGGTGCCAATATTCAAAAAGCCCGGGAACTATAGACCGGTTAGCTTAACATGTGTCGTGGGTAAACTGTTTGAGGGTTTTCTAAGAGATGCTATCTTGGAGTACCTCAATGAAAATAAGTAAATTACTCCATATCAGCATGGCTTCATGAGGGATCGGTCATGTCAAACCAATTTAATCAGTTTCTATGAGGAGGTCAGTTCTAGACTGGACCGCGGCGAATTAATGGATGTCGTATATCTGGACTTCTCCAAAGCATTTGACACTGTACCACATAAAAGGTTAGTATATAAAATGAGAGTGCTTGGACTGGGAGAAAATGTCTGTATGTGGGTAAGTAACTGGCTCAGTGATAGAAAGCAGAGGGTGGTTATTAATGGTACATACTCAGATTGGGTCAATGTAACTAGTGGGGTACCACAGGGGTCAGAATTGGGCCCTATTCTCGTCAATATATTTATTAATGATCTTGTAGAAGGCTTGCACAGTAAAATATCAATTTTTGCAGATGACACTAAACTGTGTAAAGCAATTAACACAGAAGAGGACAGTATACTGCTACAGATAGATCTGAATAGACTGGAGGCTTGGGCAGAGAAGTGGCAGATGAGGTTTAACACTGACAAATGTAAGGTTATGCATATGGAAAGGAATAATGCAAGTCACCAGTACATACTAAATGGTAAAATACTGGGTAACTCTGACATGGAAAAGGACCTAGGAATTTTAGTGAACAGCAAACTAAGCTGCAGAAACCAGTGTCAGACAGCTGCTGCCAAGGCCAATAAGATAATGGGTTGCATCAAAAGAGGCATAGATGCCCGTGATGAGAACATAGTCCTGCCACTTTACAAATCACTAGTCAGACCACACATGGAGTACTGTGTACAGTTCTGGGCTCCTGTGAACAAGGCAGACATAGCAGAGCTGGAGTGGGTTCAGAGGAGGGCAACTAAAGTAACAACTGGAATGGGTGGACTACAGTACCCAGAAAGATTATCAAAATTAGCGTTATTCACTTTAGAAAAAAGATGACTGAGGGGAAATCTAATAACTATGTATAAATATATCAGAGGTCAGTACAGAGATCTCTCCCATGATCTATTTATCCCCAGGACTGTGACGAGGGGCCATCCTCTGCGTCTGGAGGAAAGAAGGTTTGTACACAAACTTAGAAGAGGATTCTTTATGGTAAGAGCAGTGAGACTATGGAACTCTCTGCCTGAGGAGGTGGTGATGGTAAGTTCACTAAAAGAGTTCAAGAGAGGCCTGGATGTATTTTTGGAGGGTAATAATATTATAGGTTATAGTTACTAGATAGGGGTCGTTGATCCAGGGAGTAATTCTGATTGCCTGATTGGAGTCGGGAAGGAATTTTTTTCCCTAAAGTGGGAAAATTGGCATCTACCTCACAGGGGTTTTTTGCCTTCCTCTGGATCAACTTATAGGAAAACAGGCCAAACTGGATGGACAGATGTCTTTTTTCGGCCTTATAAACTATGTTACTATGTTACCATTTAAAACAAACTAGAAAAAACAGAGTAGTGCTAGTCCTACGGTATATACTTTTTTGAACTTTCTAGGGTGTCCACAATTGCCAATAATAGCTTTTTTGGGGGTATTCCTTCATTTTGTCATCACAGGGTAGCCTTGAATGCAACATTGTGTTCAAAATGAAAGACCTGTCAAAATGGCAGAAAAAAAGCAAAAATGTCCACTGTCTTGTTAAAGCCCTGAAAAATGCCAAAGAAGTGTTTGAAGCACACATATTGGGTATCCTCATAATCAGTAGAAGCAGACAAATAAATATTGGCCATTTTTATTTTAGTAACATGATGTTTACATGAAAAAAATCATCATTAAAACTCCATTCATGTGATTTTCAATATTTTTCCACCACCATTTAAAACAAACTAGAAAAAAAACAGAGTAGTGCTAGTCCTACGGTATATACTTTTTTGAACTCTCTGGGGTGTCCACAATTGCCATTAATAGCTTTTTTGGGGGTATTCCTTCGTTTTGTCATCACAGGGTAGCCTCGAATGCAACATGGTGTTCAAAATGAAAGACCTGTCAAAATGGCAGACAAAAGCCAAAACGCACACTGTCTTGTTGTAGGTCCTAAAAAATGTCCAACGAGTGGCTGAAGCACAAATATTAGGTATCCCTACAATCAGTACAAGTGGGTGAATAAATGATGGCCATTTTTATTTGAGTAACATGATGTTTAAATGAAAAGAATCATCATTAATAATCCATTTATGCAAAAATTTTAGATTTTTGCACATTTGAGCAATTATTATTAAAAATATATGCACCATGCATATAAAAAATACTTATAAATATAGTGCGTTTTGTCCTTAAAAAAACAAGGCATAAATTATATTGATATGCCAAACGGTTTCAAAGATACGTGTAAGTAAACTGAAGCATACCAAAACAGCAAAATTTTGCCTAGTCACGAAGGTTTTAACTACCTTTCAGCATGAAAGAGTTAATATAGGCATGTTCATATAGTTGGAAAGGATTTAGAAAAATATTAAAGTGGTGCGCACACTAACATTGGGTAACATGGAATCGCTCCCATACAAGTCTATGGAATCGATTCTTACCATAGAAATGAATGGGGCCATGAGGTGTAATTACACCTACTCACCACTACCCCGTTATGGCCAGCATGTAAACAGTGAAGAGGAGGCAGCGCTGATACGGCGCGCGCCTCCTCTTCAAACTGCTGATCGGCTAGGGTGCTAGGTGTCGGACCCCCGCCGATCTGATATTGATGACCTATCCTGAGGATAGGTCATCATTATATATAACTTGGAAAACCCCTTAAACCACTCATCCTTTGGCCTGCAGACCTGTTCATTTTATTTCACCAACAGGAAATTATTTTTATTATGTTGTCCTGAAGTCCTGTCACCATCTGTAGCTCTTTACATTGCACAATATTAGTACAGTTTTGTACAAATAATACATTGTTTACAAGATGCATTATGTATGTACCTATGCAAGCTGAAAGGGGTTATCCTGGAAAAGATAATGAGCTCTGGTGAGTGATGCAGGCTCCTGACAGCTTTCCAAGGACAGCGCCGTATATCGTATAGTGCCAGGGCTGAATCGGGCTGAGCTTCAACTAGGCCATGTCACTGATGTACAGTGCTGGCCTAGGAAGAGGCCTCTTCTAACAGCTGACAGGGGCCACTAGTGTTGCACCCCCACAGATCTGATGACCTATCCTGAGGATAAGTCTTAAATATCTTTTCCTGGATAACACCTTTAATCACTTGATTACTCCTTACCAGTGTCTCCTTACCAGGCCAGTTTTTCAGTTTTAGCAATGGGTTTATCTAACTGCAAATAACTAATTAATTTCAGAGCCAACCTACATGTATTTGATATTATTTTTCTTTTGTTCCATAAGATAACAGATATAATATGTAAAAAAATATATATTTTGAGAGAACTTGTCACCATGCAAATGCAGAGTAATCTGTAGGCAGCATGTTATAGAACAGGAGGAGTTGAGCAGAATAATATATATTTTTGTTGGAAAAGATTGAGCAAAACTTTTTTTATACAATGTAATTTATACATTTAAATTGCTGTTCTCTTTGGGCTTTGAAGTCAAGGAGACTGTTCTATCAGTGATTGACAGGTTCTCTTTAAGGAAAAACTGTGAAAATGATGAAAAAAATATGCATATTTTTCCTTTCTTGTCAATTTTTTTCTCATACAAAAGGTTTCAACAGAAAACATTTCTAAATTTTTGTAAGAAAAAGAAAAGGAAAAAAGTGTATGTTTATATATTTTACGCACACAAAGTCTGCAATACTATTGGTAAAACTATTATCTTAATTTCACTTTTTTTTTTACAATAATGTTTTTTATTTAAATTTTTATTTTAATGTATTTGCCTGAATGCCAGAAAAATAGCCTGAAGAACATCATCCTGGCACAAAAATAAGACAGCACAGATCTGTAGTACTGTAGTGTCTAGAGAATCATATAGAAGAGAGATCAATACTACACAGATGTGCTTCCAGGCCTGGAATGGCTCCCCCACTCAGTGATTGGGGAAGCTGTTTGTTTTCTGTGAAAGACCGGAGTATGCTGAGGCTCCGGAACCTTTTACAGGTATATTACCGTGTAGGCAGCACTACATTATAAGTGGTGGCACTACATTGCAATACACTTAATCTTCTAATTGTCATTTGATTTATTTCCATTGATATATACAAGTGGCAATCTAACAATTGCATGATGTTAGGTCCTTGAGACCTACATAAAAGAAAGTAGCAAAAAAAAGTTTTTAAACATATTAAAAAACATAACAATTAATCACCCACTTTCCCCAGAATAAAAATAAACAATGAAAAAATAAACATCATAGGCATTGCATATAAATCATAGGATTAAAAAAAAAAGAAAAGTGATCAAAAAGTCAAACACACCACAAAATGGTATAAATTAAAACTACAGATCAGCCCATGAAAAATGATCCCCACATAGCTCTGTATAGATAACTATAAAGAAGTTATGGTGGTCAGAATATGGCGATGAAAAGAAAAAAAATCAAAAGTTGTATTTATTATTATTATTATTATTATTATTATTATTATTATTAAACAGAAGAAAATCTATATAAATCTGGTATGGCTATAATTGCACTAACCCAGAGAATGAAGGCCATAGGTCAGTTTTACAGCATAACAAACACCATAAAAAAGCCATAAAACTGGTGGAATTATGTTTTTTCCAATTTCACTTCATTTGGAAACAAGCTCTCTATCTTCTATGTAAATTGAAAAATAAAAATATTATGGCTCTAAGAAAGCAAAGAGTAAAAATTAAAATGGAAAATCACTGGGGGTAGAAGGAGTTAAAGCCTAAACTTTTTATCAATTGACGCTTTAGATTTTGCATCTATGTAAAAATCTATACAAAATTAATTTTAATTATTGTAAGAAGCAAGTTTTATAAGTGATCTAGGTGGGAGGTGATGACAAATGAATAATTATTTGTACTGCATATAGATGTGAACATTTAAAATTGTAAGTGCTAGTTGTCTGTGATAAATCTTGTCAAAAATAATGATTATGAGGAAACATAAGACTATGGAAAACCTCTGCATCTCTTAACATTCCTCTTAATAGACTATTCTAATAAGAATGAAAGGTTATTGACAAAGTATCAACACATATTACTTCAAAGTTAGTAATTGGAGGCATATTACATCTAACTGTCAATAAAGCACATCAATCGGGTGACTCATAAATGTTACATATAAATAATACAATTTGCTTTTGCCGTTTGCAAGTAATTAATGAAAATGTTCTCTTAAAGGGAATGTGTCAACATCAAATGACCTATTGTTCAAATTGAGTTTTAATAATTTCTGAGTTATTTTTCATTTTCTATATCATTATCTGTATTAAAAAAACGACTGGTTTTTTTGGCCATTAAGCCTAATTAACGGCGACAATTCCTGTTCTGTGGAGATTACTTGGAGAGTGTGTATGGGTAGGCATACAATGAAAAAAAACACCTTCATGTAGAAAATATAGGATAACAACATTCACAATAGGTGATGGTCAAAACGTATCCACTCTCCTTCCCTGCACAATGATCTCCACATTGGTCACAGAACATGACTAGAAAACACTCCCATAGAAGTCAATAAGTCATCTCATCTTTACTTTGTCTGCTGTAAAGCATATTTCTAAACGCTGTTAATGTTGTCTCCATAAACATGTACAACAAATAAAAACAGATTAGCAAACATGAACTTATCTTGCTATATGGTTTTAGTTAGTAGATGATGTAGATTATACTTTCCCTTTAAACCGACCATATCTTGTAAAGTGAATCTGTTATTTATAATAATAAGACCATTCTCTTTATTCATCACTAGGGTTCTCCCGTTGATAGTGGAACAATCCCTTTGTCTTTTACATTTGTTCCATCCGTTGGAACCCTTCCTTCAGAGGTGGTCCTGGCAAAGGAGTCAAATTATCTGCCTAAAATTGTGTGTCACAAAGGATCATTGATACAAAAGGTACTGCAACATATAAATTACAAACTAGTATTATAGATGTATAGTTTGTTATGACAGCTACAAATACTGAATAAATGTAGGCTGTCAGTTATTAGAAATGCTAGTGCAGAAGAATTCAGTATATATGAATCCTGTAAATGTTGGATATTAAAATACAGTGCTTCGCAATATTGATAGCATGCATAAAATGGCTTGCATTTCTTTTGTGGCCCTGCATCTGATCTATAGATGAGTAAATTTGCTTTGTGCCTGATTTGGGCTTGAATCGATTTGTTGTCAATCGAAGTTGCTCCAGTTGCCCTTAAATTTCCCTATAGCCTTCTAGGACTCAAACTGTTCATGCAAAGATGTTATCTCTTTTTATTTGCTCTTTACAAATTTTTACTCTTTCTCTCCCCTACTCAAGCTCTTGAGCGCAATGACAGCAATAGCCAATAATGTCAGAGTCACAATGACATACGTAGCTATGTTTAAAAACACACAGTGCAGTCACATGTGTTATCCTTTTTCATATTAGAAAGCTTCCAAAAATTGTCCCATATCGGGGCATATGGTATTATGGGGAAAAAACAATGGCTTGTTGGGATCAAATGTCCAAAAAATTATGCCTCAGAGGGAGAAGATCCCTGCCCATCTTTATACACACATGTTAATGGCAGAAGAAATAGTGGCTTGTTCTGCAAAAAAAATATATGCTTTAACAGAGACTGAATGCCTCTCTGTATTTATAAATGCACCAGTGTTAATTATCAGATGAATGAGTGGCTTGTTCTGAGTCTGGAACAATGTTCCCTTTTAATTTGGAGCAGCTGCAGTACAGAGTGAATGTGAAAAGGGTAGGGTAATATTGGCATCTGGCCACAATAGTAGCAGTAGTATCAGCAAAGCATGGAATAGACAATGCAGTAGGTATGCACAGCTGTTTAGGTTTAGGTAGTAGTAGTGATGACTGTGTAATGGTAGTGGCAGTAGGGGTAATGAAAGTGGAAGTAGTTGATCATGATGGAAGGCAGACAGTGGCATGATGGTGGCAGTAGCTGCAACCATACAATATGGAACATGATGGTCAGCAGCAAGATAGCTGCAGTGATAAGGAGGGACACCATCAGCAAAGACAGATCTATTGGCCTCGGCTGGAGGAGTGTGAAAGTCCTCATGAATCCATGCCTAATTCATTTTAACAAAAGTGATGTTTTGGATACTGCAGTAGGACAATTTTGTACGTTTATGTGAGGAGTGGGTCAGGGGGACACAAATGACACAGACAAAGTGAGGCCCTGACACTCCTCCCAAACCACTGTCCCTGCCTTTTGGGGGAACCCGGCTCCTTAACAGGCCGGCCCCAACCGAAGACTGCAATTACACTGAAGAAAGTGGAACACGAGACAAACAACCAAAACAAAACACAAGCAGGAACAACCCTAAATAGGTCAGGCACTGAAGGGGTAAAAGGTAACGGAACCAAGCAAGGAATAAACAGAGGATAACACAAAGGGTAGGTAACAGTAACAGAAACCAGGGAAAAAAGGTACAGAGTCACTGGAATACTGGATAAACACAGAGTATCTAGCTTAGGCACAAGGCTCTATAGCAGGCACAGATGAATGGCGAGTGTAAAACTAAATAGTGGCTAGAGTCCCAGCCCCAAGGCGTGATAGGAGCAAGGATCCCAGCCACACCCTTGAATGGACCAAAATTACTGGCAGGGACGCCTGCCAGTAAAACTAGCAAAACTAGCCAAACCTTTAAAGGGGTTGTCCAAGTTATGGAAAAAAAATATAGCACTGTAAATCTGATGGGTAGCAATATATAACTAAGTTCAGCAAGTTTTAGGCGAAAAAAAATCTATATTTCCTCATTTCCCTGGTTCTCTTCTGGCCTTTGTTTACATGCAGTAATAACAATCTCTGCCCCTCCCCCCTTCTCTGCAAAGGCAGTGAATATAAGTGCTGTGAGTACATGTCTGCCTGCTGGGATACTCAGCAGCATGTTGTTTGTGTAGGACTACAAGTCCCAGCTGTACAATGACACTGCTGATAAATACAGGAAATTCTCCCTACCTGTTCTTGTACAATTCCTCTATAGCTCCTTGCCCAGCATTTGTCTCCTCTCACTGCTGCAGCTACTATTTGTTGTAAAGCCTTGAGCCCTCAGTGTGTTCTGGCTGAAGGGGTTAATGTTTTATCTGAAGGAATCCAGGGAGAGCAGATAGCAGCCCGGCAAAGAAAGGGGGCGTGGCCAGTGACGTCTCGTGTACAGACTGTTATCTGAACTCTGAGGCTTGTACACAAAACATCACAGACCAGAGAGATAAGGCTACTTTCACACTAGCGTTTTAAAATTCCGGTATTGAGTTCCGTCATAGGGGCTCAATACTGGAATAAAACGCTTCAGTTTTGTCCCCATTCATTGTCGGACGGAATGCTCCTGAAAGCATTCTGTTCCGTCTTCAGACCGGAGAACAAACCGCAGCATGCTGCGGTTTGCTCTCCGGTCCAGGGATCCGCACCAAGACGGATCAGGAATGACCCCCAATGCAAGTCAATGGGGACGGATCCGTTTGGTGTGGACACACCAGTAATCCGGATCTGTCCTCCATTGATTTGCAATGGAGGATCATTCCGGATCCGGCTACAGAGCAAGGCACATACATAAATACATACATACAGACATACATACATACAGACATACACACATACATACTCACAGTAGAAGACGTTCTGCCGGCGTCCCTGGAGTATGTGAGTATGTATGTGTGTATGTCTGTATGTATGTATGTCTGTATGTATGTATGTCTGTGTCTTGTTCCATGTTAACATGTGTGGGGCCGGAGCGCTGCTCCGGCTCCACACATGTATCAGCGTTAGCACGGATCCGTTGGCACCCTTTAGGTCAACTCTGAGAAACCAGCAGCTTTAGAAACACAAAGTATATGGGAAAGTTGTTATACCTGACAAGTTAGAAACATATAAAGAACAAAAAAATAACTCGGACAACCCCTTTAACCCTATAGGAACCTAAGTGTTACAAGAGGATTTTCTGGCTTGCACTCGGGATGAGCGCCGCATAGCGTCAGGACACAGGAACGCCCGCACCCGCCCAACATCCGCTGGAGGGCCGCAGCGCCCCCGAATCTGGACAGTTTAGTAGTGTTGAGCGAGCACCTCTGTGTTCGTATGCTCGGGTGCTCTGGCCGAGCACTAGGGGTTGCTCGAGTGCTCGGCCGAGCACCCGAGCATAATGTTAGTCAATGGGACTAAACCAGGCACCCCCCGCTCGGAAGAGGGGAGGGTGTCTGGTTAATAGAAAAAGGTAAGAATCGTGAATTCTCCTCTTTTACTCCTTTCACTCGTAAAAGTATGCTAATTAACTGAATTTGTACACATTAGCATACAAATGCGTACGCAGTACTGTACAAAATGCGTATGCATTTGCGTACAAATTCGTACGCATTAGCATACAAATTTGTACGCATTAACATACAAATCAACATTACAGTGCGGGGAAGAGACTCCAGAATTGCGCTCGAGTACACTCGGTGTTCGGCCAAACACCCAGCGGACCCGAGCATAGGCATGCTCGGACGAACAGCGAGTTCGGCCAAGCATGCTAGCTCAACACTAACGTTTAGGTGTCATCACAGCCCCTGTCATGCTGACAACCCTCTCTAAAATGACACTGGATGTTTGGCAAGAGAGAATGGAGAAAGCATACTATGCCAGTTTGGCCCAATATGCCTGCCCAGAAGTCTGTGGGGTCAGGGAACACGGTATTTGCCAGAAAGAATCCAGAGAGTAGTGAACCTGGGTGTTTAGGCGGCATGTCTTCATTTGCTGATTTGCCTCATCCTGGCCCTGCACATAGAAACATTTCTCCATCATGTTGATTATACTGAACTGGCTGCTGCTGTGGTGATTTGGCAGTGAGTGGAGAGGAGCCTCAAAGTGAGTCACGCTTGTGGCAGGCATCTGCTAGTTAAATTCTGCAGCAAGATGCATACAGTTTTTCCTGGTAATAAAGTAAATTTGCCTCCCTTTCAACAGGAGGAAAACATTCCCCCATTCCCTTGTCAACATCATTATAAGCGTCCAGCTCTTCCTCCACCACCGACTCCTCCCCCTTCCTCTTCCTTTAGTGGTAGCTCATCCTCCTCCATGAGACATTCGCCTGTTGGGTCCCTAACAGCTACATGGGTCCCTTGTTGCTTAAGTGTGAGCATCTGCTGTAAGATAAATATCAGGAAGATGACATTGTTGATACTGCAGTTGTCTCTACTGATAAATCTGTTGGCCTGAGTACTTGACAGATGTCTCTGATGAGCTGCCATTGACTGACCTCGAAACAAAACATGCTCCTTACTGAGGGGGTCTGGTGCATGACAAAAATCATTCAAGGTTTTACAGTGCTCTTACAGACGCTCTAGCATATGCAAGGTAGAATCCCAACCAGTTGGATCAATGGCAGACCATTTGTTGCTTCACGTACAGGAGGAAGTTACTTGCCACATATAAATTACCTAAATGCGAGAACAGTCTCCTGGACATTGCCAGCATCTTCTGCCATTATATTTTTTCAAAAAGCATTGCACGACTAAATTTATCACGTGCGTCTTGCAGGGAGCATGTGTTATTTATCCCAAATGCAGGGCAGCCACGATGCTCCAATCATTGTCACTGATCATCTTACCCAGTTGGAGTTGGAGGAGAGACAGACAGCAAGATGTTCAATGCTTGATGCACCGTAGCAAGTAATCGGCTGTGTGCCTACTCTCGCCCAGGCCAGTCAGCTCTAACACGGCAATTTTTCACTTTACACATGTGAGAGAAATGAAGGTGAGTGGGATTGACTCTCTGCTGGTGTTGGGGATGGGAGAATGTCCATTGAGGAGAAGATAGAGGAGGCAGATAAGCTCCTGGTGTGGGAAACAGATCAACACAAACGTGGAGGAGTCAATAGGACTTGTTATTCTTGCTGCAGGACTGCCTCCTTGCTACTTTGCAAAGTGGGCCATGAAAGACATGTTTTGACCCTGTCTGTAACAGTTGCTCCAGGTGTCCATGGTGGCGTGCACCTTGCTGCACAGTGAGAATTGCAAGTAGCAGCCCACATTCTCCATCATGTGTACAAGGCAGGGATGGCTATTTTTGAGAAAATGTAATGTCAATATCTTCCACCGAGGCTGAGCACATGCCATTAGTTCCCTAAAAGCAGCAGACTCTACAAAGTGGCATGGCAGTGACTGCAACTTGGTCAGGTGGGAGTTAAGCTTGCGCACCAGCATATTGCTGGGTATGTAGAGTAGTTTCCTGGTGACATATTCTGTTATCGATGGCTGACAACAGAATAGAGTAGGAGGAGGAGGAGTCGACAAGAGAAGCAGTATGCTATGATGAAGATGACAAAGACATTGTACTGCACCTAGACGGCTGACTGCTGCAAAGGAGATTGGGAGAAGAAAGAAACTCTTTTTGCTCCAGCTGGTGGCCACTTCTGTTTTCCCACAGTAACTGGTGATGTGTTCAATGCCTATGTTTACATAGTAACATAGTTTATAAGGCCGAAAAAAGACATCTGTCCATCCAGTTGTTTTTCTATAAGTTGATCCAGAGGAAGGCAAAAAAACCCTGTGAGGTAGAAGCCAATTTTCCCCACCATAGGGAAAAAAATTCCTTCCCGACTCTAATCAGGCAATCAGAATTGCTCCCTGGATCAACGACCCCTCTCTAGTAACTATAACCTGTAACATTATTACCCTCCAAAAATACATCCAGGCCTCTCTTGAACTCTTTTAGTGAACTTACCATCACCACCTCCTCAGGCAGAGAGTTCCATAGTCTCACTGCTCTTACCGTAAAGAATCCACTTCTATGTTTATGTACAAACCTTCTTTCCTCCAGACGCAGAGGATGGCCCCTCGTCACAGTCACAGTCCTGGGGATAAATAGATCATGGGAGAGATCTCTGTACTGACCTCTGATATATTTATAAATAGTTATTAGATCTCCCCTCAGTCGTCTTTTTTCTAAAGTGAATAACCCTAATTTTGATCATCTTTCTGGGTACTGTAGTCCACCCATTCCAGTTATTACTTTTTGCCCTCCTCTGAACCCTCTCCAGCTCTGCTATGTCTGCCTTGTTCACAGGAGCCCAGAACTGTACACCGTACTCCATGTGTGGTCTGACTAGTGATGTGTAAAGTGGCAGGACTATGTTTTCATCACGGGCATCTATGCCTCTTTTGATACAACCCATTATCTTATTGGCCTTGGCAGCAGCTGTCTGACACTGGTTTCTGCAGCTTAGTTTGCTGTTCACTAAAATTCCTAGGTCCTTTTCCATGTCAGAGTTACCCAATATTTTACCATTTAGTATGTACTGGTGACTTGCATTATTCCTTCCCATATGCATAACTTTACATTTGTCAGTGTTAAACCTCATCTGCCACTTCTCTGCCCAAGCCTCTAGTCTATCCAGATCCATCTGTAGCAGTGTACTGTCCTCTTCTGTGTTAATTACTTTATACAATTTAGTGTCAAGCCTTCTACAAGATCATTAATAAATATAGAGAATAGGGCCCAATACTGACCCCTGTGGTACCCCACTAGTTACAGTGACCCAATCTGAGTATGTACCATTAATAACCACCCTCTGTTTTCTATCACTGAGCCAGTTATTTACCCACATACAGACATTTTCTCCCAGGCCAAGCATTCTCATTTTATATACTAACCTTTTATGTGGTACAGTGTCAAATGCTTTGGAGAAGTCCAGATATATGACATCCATTGATTCGCTGCGGTCCAGTCTAGAACTTACCTCCTCATAGAAACTGATTAAATTGGTTTGACATGACCGATCCCTCATGAAGCCATGCTGATATGGAGTAATTTGCTTATTTTCATTGAGGTACTCCAAGATAGCATCTCTTAGAAAACCCTCAAACAGTTTACCCACGACAGATGTTAACCTTACCGGCCTATAGTTCCCGGGCTCTGTTTTTGGACCCTTTTTGAATATTGGCACCACATTTGCTATGCGCTAATCCTGTGGAACACTTCCTGTCAGTATAGAGTCCTTAAATATCAGAAATAAGGGTCTAGCGATGACATTACTTAATTCTCTTAGGATACGGGGGTGTATGCCATCCGGCCCTGGCGATTTGTCTATTTTAATCTTTTTAAGACGCAGCTCTACTTCTTCCTGGGTCAGACAGGGCACTTTTAATGGGGAATTTACTTTTATATTCTGCATTTCATCTGACAGTTTATTTTCCTCAGTGAATACAGTGGAGAAAAAGATATTTTCTAGCTTTGCTTTCTCCTCATCGCTCTCTGCAACTCCCCCCTCATTACTCTGTAAGGGGCCGACACCTTCAGGTTTATACTTTTTACCATTTATATAATTAAAGAACATTTTCGGGTTAGTTTTACTCTCTTTGGCGATTAATCTCTCGGTCTCTAGTTTGGCTGTTTTTATTTGTCTTTTACATATTCTATTTTTTTCTTATTAGTTTTTTAATGCTTCCTCGCTCCGCTCCTGTTTTAGTGATTTAAATGCTTTCTGTTTGTCATTTATTGCTTTCTTTACAGTTCTGTTTATCCACATTGGTTTTTTCTTGTTCCTTAACCTTTTATTCCCATAAGGTATGTACCTCTCACAATTAGATATTAGGATGCTTTTAAAAATATCCCATTTTGTGGCTGTATTTTTATTTTTGAGGACTTTGTCTCAGTTAGTTAGGCCTATGGCCTCTCTTAGTTGGCTAAATTTAGCTTTTTTGAAGTTTGGTATTTTTGTTCCTCCTTGAAGAAACGCTCTTTTGAATGACAGTTGGAAGGTTATTATATTATGGTCACTATTTCCCAGGTGTCCCCCAACCTGCACATCTGTTGTTCTGTCAGGTCTATTGGTTAATACTAAGTCCAGTATGGCCGTCCCTCTAGTCGGGTCCTGAACCAGTTGGGAAAGGTAATTGTCTTTGGTTATTTCCAAGAACCTGTTTCCTTTATGAGATATACAGGTTTCAGTTTCCCAGTCTATATCTGGGTAGTTGAAATCCCCCATAATAACGACCTTATTATGTTTTGCCGCCTCGTCTATTTCGTTTAGAAGTAAATTTTCTATGGGCTCTGGTATACTAGGGGGTTTATAATAAACTCCTATTAGTATTTTATTATTGTTTTTGGCTCCATTTATTTCTACCCACAGTGACTCCACATGTTCATGTCCCTCACTTATATCTTCCCGGAATGTTGACTTTAGACAGGACTTTACATAAAGGCAGACCCCTCCCCCTCTCCGGTTTTGGCGATCCTTTCTAAACAGACTGTAACCCTGTACGTTAACTGCCCAGTCATAGGTATCATCCAGCCATGTCTCAGTTATTCCCACTATGTCATAGTTTGTATTTGAACATTAACAGATTATTTTAATCCTGCAGATCTTGCACAAGGCAATGCATTTGTCTTTTTGCACCGTGGAGAAAAACTGCCAAATGGGGCATACTCACACAGAGCTAGCTGCAGTCTAGCTTGGCTTAGATCTGACATGTTTTGAGCCTGACTACAGTCTCAGCAACATATATCCAGTACCCAAAGCAGATCTACCCTAACAATATTTCAGGAGAATCTGGTTGTAATTTGCCTCTGCTGTGTACTATTGCTGCTGCCACCACTCTCCTCCTCTGATATCCCTTTTTTCTTAGTACCCAAACCCGACCCCCAGGCCCTTTCAAACACACAATCAGTGTCATAGTCCTCACCCTCTCTGCCTGGCGCTTTTAAAAAAGGAAAATGGTTTAAAATTATCAGCCTCTGGTCAGATATTAGATATAAATGTAATTTACAGCAAAGCAGCTTTGAGTGTCTGCTTTTTAATCAAGTGATCACATGAATTCCTCTATATTCCTCAGAGGGGTCATTCACTTTAAATATAGCTGTAATATGATGCTGGGATCGTATACTGTCATCTATTTTCTTTTATTTAAGCTTTGCTTTAACTTCAGCAAAAGCCACTAATTTATTCATAAATTATTCATAATCACTTGTACTCCTCATATCAGATATATTTTTGATCACCAGTAGTGTTGATCGAGCACAGTAGTGCTCGGGTGCTTGGGTAGAACACTAGGTGGTGGTCGAGTACTCTACCGAGCACCCGAGCACAATGGAAGTCAATGGGAGAACCAAAGCACTAAACCAGGCACCCCCTGCTCTGAAGAGGGGAGGGTGCCTGGTTCATAGGGAAAGGTGAGAAAATGATGGAAACACCACTGAAATGGTTTGGGAACAGCATGGGGAGGATGTCTGGATGCATCTTTTTTTTTTTTTTTTTTAACAATAATTTTTATTAAGGTTTCAAGGTAAGTCATGTAATGACAACAAAAGAAAATAAATACAGTGAGCCTTCACTTTCAAGTACAAAAGGCATGAGAAAGCATGTATAAAATGAAATACACTGATATTCAAGAGCATCAAGATACACAATAACAACATGTTGCAAGTTAAATGCAAATGCACACTACTTATTGAGAGGGGTGGTACGTATAATACTAACACTCCGCCCCACAAAGCGACATTCAAGCAAGAGTGCTATATGGCTATCTCTATAAGGTAAATCAAAACTCAAAAATAGAAAGTATTGCTGTTTAGTGTTTCCCCCACAGAACAAAGAATTGTTATTTCCTCCCTACCCCCGTACAAATGAATCAATAGGGATATTGCAGTCTTTGCTATGCAGCCATACATCCCAGATCGAATGGAATTTAGCTTACCTATTATTGGATGAAGCCCATACTCCTTCATACCAGCAGTTGTTATCTACCTCACGCAAAATTCTTTTGATTGAGGGTAAAGAATTCTCTCTCCAGCATGTGGCGATTTTGATTCTGGTAGCTATAATGCAATGAATGATTATAGACCTATGTTGTATTGGGAAGGAAAAAAATCCTATGGATAACAGGGCTAGTTCTGGTGTAGGAGAGACTGCATAACCACAAAAATCTGAAATAATGCTGAAAATTTGAGACCATAAACTTGCCACATAAGGGCAATGCCACCACATATGCAAATATGAGCCTAAAGGGGACTGACATCGCCAGCAAAACAAGGAGACGGCCGGGAAAATCCTATTTAGAAGTTGAGGAGTTTTATACCACCTATATAGAATTTTCCTTGCATTCTCCAGGAGACCCGCACACCTTGATAATTTAGACACAGCAGCGAAAGATTCTTTCCATTGGGATTCAGATAGTGTTTGGCTAAGACCCATATGCCATTGCTCCATTATGCCACATATAGGGTTGGGTGGGAAGGATTTCAGTATCTGATATCCTTTAGATATGCCTTTGTCTATAACTCTAGTGGACTTAAACCACTCCTGTAGATCAGACGAGGCCACATCAGAGACAAAGACACCTGGAGATTGCAAAAGATGCCTCAATTGCAAAAACTTATAGAAATCTTTGCTAGAAATGTCATACGTTATTTAAATAGCTGAATTCTACAAAGAGGCCATCTGACCATAATTATGAAATAGGTGTGATGCCTTTATCTTCCCATTCCGAGAGAAACAAATCTGGAATAGCAAGTTCACAAATTTTTAAGGGAGACTCTAATAGGGAAACTGAAAACAGTCTTTCAGTCCTGGTGAGGGAGTTCCAGATATGAGAAATAGCTCGCACACATATTAGAGGGCTGTTATTTTTTATTAAATGATGCTTGAGCCTTAAGGCCAAAAATCTAAGTTGATTTAAGACGATAGCCCTATAATAGTGAATCAGGGATGGGAAATTAAGTCCCCCCTCGCATAGTGGATGGTATAAAATGGATGCCTTGACCCTCTGTCTAGAATTCCACCCAAATTTGTCTAGAAAGCACATGTTGCAGTTTCCTGACATATGTATTAGGGAGCGGTATAGGTACATTTCTCATTAAATAAAGTATTTTAGGGATTATGATTAGAGATGAGCGAGCATGCTCGTCCATCGCCATGCTCGAGGAAATGGCATCTCCCGCCTTTTGAATTTTTGGCGGCTATAAACTCAGCCAATCACAAGCCAGGAGACTCTGCATACCACCCATCATCACGTGGGGCCCTTACATGTCGATAGCAGGGGTTGGCTGGCCTGATCAGGTGACCCTGGAATATACTAGTGACTGCCCACGGTGCTCGGCTCAGTCGCTGCCTGGATGCCGTTAGGGACAGATCTACAGTGTGATACAGGGAGAGTGTTAGGGTGTTCTACTAGATTTGTGTTAGGCAGGAGTGATTCTAAAAGAACCCAACAGCCCTTGTCAGGGCTACAAGACCCTTTTTTTTTATCTGCTTGTGGCTGGGTTTGCTGGCACTAGTAGTGCAGCTACCGCCATATTTGCAGCAGTGTGGAACCATTCTGTGAGTCACAGTTCAGCTGTCCAGTCACCACAAACCACAATCCGTATTTTCTGTCCAGGTGACCCATACTGTACGTCACGTAATCAAATACGGTCAGTGGCGTAGCTATAGGGGTCGCAGCGGTCGCAGTTGCCAATTAGGCAAGGTGCGGCGCGGCCCTGCAGAGGGAGATGAGCGCTTCCATTGTGGAAGCGCTCATCTCCATAGTCATCTGTATCGCCGTCCTCAGGACGGTGATACAGATGCCTGTACTGCGGGGCAGGGGAGGGAGAGGCGTCTCCGCTTCCCGTTCCTCTGATAGGCTGCAGGCACTAGGCCTGCAGCCTATCAGAGGCCGGCTCAGGCGGCGCGATGACGTCATCGCGCTGCCTGAGCCGTACAGCACGGGACACAGGCCGGAAGAGGCCTGCATTGCATCGCTGCCAGCCTGATGGAGGTAAGTATAAGGGTTTTGTTTTTTTTATTGCTGAAATTGCGGACCGGAGCTTTATTGGGGGCACTGGGGGCATTTTTGGGCAGGCATTTTTATGGGCACATGGGGGCACTGGGGGCATTTTTTTACTGGTACATGGGGCACAGGTCATTTTTGGCACTTTCACTGGCACATGGGCACTGGGGGCATTTTCACTAGCACATGGGGGCACTGGGGGCATTTTTACTGCACTGGCAATGGGGGCACTGGGGAATTTTTACTGCACACTGAGAGCCTGGGGCACATTTTTACTGGCACATGGGGGCAACACTGGGGGGGCACTGGGGGGCATTTTTTGGCACTGGGGCACT
>ONZH01004588.1:0-20331 GCA_900303285.1 Rhinella marina | reverse complement strand
AACTCGTTCACTCTGTAGTCACAGACGTACAGGGCCACTGTAAATTTGTATGTGCTTCGCTTGCTCATGCACTGTAACTCGGTCACTCTGTAGTCACAGCCATACAGGGTCTCGCTAAATTTTTATGCGCTTCGCCTACTCCTGAACTGTAACTCTGTCACTCTGTATTCACAGCCATTCAGGGCCTCGACAAAATTTTTATGTTCTTCGCCTGCTCCTGCACTGTAACTCGGTCACTCTGTAGTCACAGCCATAAAGGGCCACTGTAAATTTTTATGTACTTCGCCTGCTCCTGCACTGCAACTCGTTCACTATGTAGTCACAGCCATACAGGGCCAAAATAAATTTTTATGTGCTTCGCCTGCTCCTGCACTGTAACATGGTCACTTTGTAGTCACAGCCATACAAGGTCAAGCTAAATTTTTATGTGCTTCGCCTGCTCCTACCCTGTATCCTTGTCACTCTCTAGTCATAGCCATACAGGGCCTAGATAAATTTTGATGTGCTTCGCCTTCTCCTGCACTACTTCTCGTTCACTCTATAGTCTCAGCCATACAGGGCCTCGATAAATTTTTATGTGCTTCGCCTACTCCTGAACTGTAACTCTGTCACTCTGTATTCACAGCCATTCAGGGCCTCGACAAAATTTTTATGTTCTTCGCCTGCTCCTGCACTGTAACTCGGTCACTCTGTAGTCACAGCCATAAAGGGCCACTGTAAATTTTTATGTACTTCGCCTGCTCCTGCACTGCAACTCGTTCACTATGTAGTCACAGCCATACAGGGCCAAAATAAATTTTTATGTGCTTCGCCTGCTCCTGCACTGTAACATGGTCACTTTGTAGTCATAGCCATACAAGGTCAAGCTAAATTTTTATGTGCTTCGCCTGCTCCTACCCTGTATCCTTGTCACTCTGTAGTCATAGCCATACAGGGCCTAGATAAATTTTGATGTGCTTCGCCTTCTCCTGCACTACAACTCGTTCACTCTATAGTCTCAGCCATACAGGGCCACGATAAATTTTTATGTGCTTCGCCTGCTCCTGCATTGTAACTCGGTTACTCTGTAGTCACAGCCATACAGGGCCACTGTAAATTTTTATGTGCTTCGCCTGCTCCTGCACTGTAACTCAGTCACTCTGTAGTCACAGCCATACAGGGTCACGCTAAATTTTTGTGTGCTTCGCCTGCTCCTGCACTGTAACTCGGTCACTCTGTAGTCACAGCCATACAGGGTCTCGCTAAATTTTTATGTGCTTCGCCTGCTCCTGCACTTTAACTCGGTCACTCTGTATTCACAGTCATACAGGGCCTCGATAATATTTTTATGTGCTTCGCCTGCTCCTGCACTGTAACTCGGTCACTCTGTAGTCACAGCCATACAGGGCCACAATAAATTTTTGTGTGCTTCGCTTGCTCCTGCACTGTAACACGTTCACTTTGTAGTCATAGCCATACAGGGTCAAGCTAAATTTTGATGTGCTTCGCCTTCTCCTTCACTGTATCCTTGTCACTCTGTAGTCATAGCCATACAGGGCCTCGATAAATTTTTATGTGCTTCGCCTGCTCCTGCACTGTAACTCGGTCACTCTGTAGTCACAGCCATACAGGTCCACTTTAAATTTTTATGTGCTTCGCTTGCTCCTGTACTGTAACTCGGTCACTCTGTAGTCACAGCAATACAGGGCCACTGTAAATTTTTATGTGCTTCGCCTGCTCCTGCACTGTAACTCGGTCACTCTGTAGTCACAGCCATACAGCGTCACGCTAAATTTTTATTTGCTTCGCCTGCTCCTGCACTGGAACTTGGTCACTCTGTAGTCACAGCCATACAGGTCCACTGTAAATTTTTATGTGCTTCACCTGCTCCTGTACTGTAACTCGGTCATTCTGTAGTCATAGCAATACAGGGCCACTGTAAATTTTTATGTGCTTCCTCTGCTCCTGCACTGTAACTCAGTCACTCTGTAGTCACAGCCATACAGGGTCACGCTAAATCTTTGTGCTTCGCCTGCTCCTGCACTGTAACTCGGTCACTCTGTAGTCACAGCCATACAGGGTCACGCAAAATTTTTATGTGCTTCGCCTGCTCCTGCACTGTAACTTGGTCACTTTGTAGTCACAGCAATACAGGGCCACTGTAAATTTTTATGTGCTTCATCTGCTCCTGCACTGTGACTCGGTCACTCTGTAGTCACAGCCATACAGGGTCAAGCTAAATCTTTGTGCTTCGCCTGCTCCTGCACTGTAACTCGGTCACTCTGTAGTCACAGCCATACAGGGTCAAGCTAAATTTTTATGTGCTTCGCCTGCTCCTGCACTGTAACTCGGTCACTCTTTAGTCACAGCCATACAGGGCCTCGATAAATTTTTATGTGCTTTGCCTGCTCCTGCATTGTAACTCGGTCACTCTGTAGTCACAGCCATACAGAGCCCCGATAAATTTTTATGTGCTTCACCTGCTCCTGCAATGTAATTCGGTCACTCTGTGATCACAGCCATACAGGGTGACGCTAAATTTTTATGTGCTTCGCCTGCTCCTGCACTGTAACTCGGTCACTCTGTAGTTAAAGCCATACAGGGTCACGCTAAATTTTTATATTCTTCACCTGCTCCTGCACTGTAACTCGATCACTCTGTAGTCACAGCCGTACAGGGCCACTGTAAATTTTTATGTGCTTCGCCTGCTCCTGCACTGTAACTCGGTCACTCTGTAGTTAAAGCCATTCAGGGTCACGCTAAATTTTTATATTCTTCGCCTGCTCCTGTACTGTAACTCGATCACTCTGTAGTCACAGCCATACATGGCCACTGTAAATTTTTATGTGCTTCGCCTGCTCCTGCACTGTAACTCGGTCACTCTGTAGTCACAGCCATACAGGGCCACAATAAATTTTTGTGTGCTTCGCCTGCTCCTGCACTGTAACACGGTCACTTTGTAGTCATAGCCATACAGGGTCAAGCTAAATCTTTATGTGCTTCGCCTGCTCCTGCACTGTATCCTTGTCACTCTGTAGTCATAGCCATACATGGCCTCGATAAATTTTCATGTGCTTCGCCTGCTCCTGCACTGTAACTCGGTCACTCTGTTGTCACAGCCATACAGGGCCTTGATAAATTTTTATGTGCTTTGCCTGCTCCCGCACTGTAACTTGGTCACTTTGTAGTCACAGCAATACAGGGCCACTGTAAATTTTTATGTGCTTCATCTGCTCCTGCACTTTAACTCGGTCACTCTGTAGTCACAGCCATACAGGGTCACGCTAAATCTTTGTGCTTCGCCTGCTCCTGCACTGTAACTCGGTCACTCTGTAGTCACAGCCATACAGGGTCACGCTAAATTTTTATGTGCTTCGCCTGCTCCTGCACTGTAACTCGTTCACTCTTTAGTCACAGCCATACAGGGCCTCGATAAATTTTTATGTGCTTTGCCTGCTCCTGCATTGTAACACGGTCACACTGTGATCACAGCCATACAGAGTCACGCTAAATTTTTATGTGCTTCGCCTGCTCCTGCACTGTAACTCGGTCACTCTGTAGTCACAGCCATACAGGGTCACGCTAAATTTTTATATTCTTCGCCTGCTCCTGCACTGTAACTCGATCACTCTGTAGTCACAGCCATACAGGGCCACTGTAAATTTTTATTTGCTTCGCCTGCTCCTGCACTGTAACTCGGTCACCCTGTAGCCACAGTCATACATGGTCACGCAAAATTTTTATGTGCTTCGCCTGCTCCTTCACTGTACCTCGGTTACTCTGTAGTCACAGCCATACAGGGCCTCGATAAATTTTTATGTGCTTCACCTGCTCCTGCACTGTAATTCGGTCACTCTGTGATCACAGCCATACAGGGTCACGCTAAATTTTTATGTGCTTCGCCTGCTCCTGCACTGTAACTCGGTCACTGTGTAGTCACAGCCATTCAGGGCCACTGTAAATTTTTATGTGCTTCGCCTGCTCCTGCACTGTAACTCGGTCACTGTGTAGTCACAGCCATACAGGGCCACTGTAAATTTTTATGTGCTTCGCCTGCTCCTGCACTGTAACTCGGTCACTCTGTAGTCACAGCCATACAGGGCCTCGATAAATTTTTATGTTCTTCGCCTGCTCCTGCAGTGTGATTTGGTCACTCTGTAGTCAAAGCCACACAGGGCCTAGATAAATTTTTATGTTCTTCGCCTGCTCCTGCATTGTAACTCGGTCACTCTGTAGTCATAGCCATATAGGTCCACTGTAAATTTTTATGTGCTTCGCCTGCTCCTGCACTGTAACTCGGTCACTCTCTCGTCACAGCCATACAGGGCCACTGTAAATTTTTATGTGCTTCGCCTGATCCTGCACTGTAACTCTGTCACTCTGTAGTTACAGCCATACAAGGCCTTGATAAATTTTTATGTGCCTCGCCTGCTCCTGCACTGTAATTCTGTCACTTTGTAGTCATAGCCATACAATGTCACGTTAAATTTTTATGTGCTTCGCCTGCTCCTGCACTGTAATTCGGTCACTGTGTAGTCACAGCCATACAGGGCCACTGTAAGTTTTTATGTGCTTCGCCTGCTCCTGCACTGTAACTCGGTCACTCTGTAGTAACAGCCATACAGGGCCCCGATAAATTTTTATGTGCTTCGCCTGCTCCTGCCCTGTAACTCGGTCACTCTGTAGTCATAGCCATACAGGGCCTCGATAAATTTTATGGTCTGGGTTTGCACAATTGCCTTGAGGGTCACCACCAGGCTGTTGCTCGAGAATTTAGGGTAATCGTGGGATTAGGCAGCCTCAGAGGCATCCATGCATGCTGCCCCTGCTTATTCCTGTCCATTTCCGTGGTGTTTCCATCATTTTCTGAGGTTTCCAAGTTTTCACCCAGCCTTCCCTAGGAAGTGCCTTGGTCCCCTGCAAAAAATGCTTGAGTCTCCCATTGACTTCAATGGGGTTCGTTATTTCGAAACGAGCACCCGAGCGTCGGGAAAAATTCGACTCGAATAATGAGCACCCGAGCATTTTAGTGCTCGCTCCTTTCTATTAATGTCTAATAAACACAATGGGTCTAATTAACAGAAACATACGCCAGTCTTTTTGCATGAAAAAATCAGACTGCAAAAACACAGTCATGGGTAGGAGAGTAAATAACATAAGGTATAAATACAGTGATTATGCACTCATTTAAATTTGTTGTGCAAACAGGTGCACTAGTGATACGGGTTTTTGAATAAATTCTAGTTGCTTGTGGTTGCAGCCTAAGATCCTCCCTGCACCAGTTATTTATGCAGAAAATTTAAGTTATAAATGAATAAGGTGATTTCTTCAATTACTATGGATCTATAATGGTTCTTATTTCAAAGACTTGGGACCCATAACTACGCATTTCAAAACTGGGCAATTTCTTCATCACATTGGAAAACATCAACAGGTCCAGTCTCAAAAAACATAGGGGGAGATTTATCAAAACTAGTACAAAAGGAAAACTATCTTAGTTGCCCATAGCTATCAATCAGATTGATACTTTCATTTTCCAAAGGACTTATGAAAAATGAAAGGTGGAATCTGGTTGTTAAGGGCAATTAAGTCACTTTTCCTTTATACCAGTTTTGGTAATTCTCTGCCATAGTTCTTATGGTATCAATTAAGATGTTTTATTGAGATGTTATGTTTCAATGTAGAATGTAGATTACATTCTTCAGCACTTGATAAAACTCCAATATTTATGATTACATCCTCAAAATCATTGCAGGCAACAACCAAAAGATGCTTATGTGTTTCAAACAAATACATGTTCTTAGTCTTAGCTCAGTCTTGTGGTGTGCCCTCTACATTATAAAAAATGTATTACTTCCTCCGCAGGTGTTTGATCCCAATCAAGACTTTTTTTCCTGGGCTACAACTGACATGAGTCTTGATTGGGCTTGAGGTTGTACTGAAATTACTTGATGCTATGGGATCTTCTCATGCGCAACTAATGTGGCCATTATCCTCCAGATGACTCATATCTTATTACATGTTGCATATGTCCTACTATGTAATAGATATCTGGTAGTGCATGTACAAAGTATGCAAACTAGCCGCGATCTCCCTTTGTACTAAGGGGAGATAAACCGCGCTTTTCCTATTGCACAACTAATTATGCCTGAGTAATGGGTCCAGGTTCGACTGATCCTCCCTTTGTTAAATGCAATAACTATTCTAATATAACCATCTTGAAGACTAACACACGTGCCATAAAGATATAGTGTACCAATTAGATTCAAATAATCCCAGATTACTGCAATAATAATAAAGTGCACATCATTATTAATAATGTAAGTATGACTTAATTTATATTATTTGTAGCGCTATCATAGATCAGTCAACAAATATGTAAGTCCCGGGTTAAAGTATTATAGTCACTCATTCATGTGGGGCACAATTATGGATCAAATTGCATTTCTGTTGAATTACTCAAATGTGTCATCTTACACAATTTTAATGTTTAAATAACCTACAGTTCATACCCTAGATCTACATATGAAGGTCCACATAGTAAAATTCATGACAGGTTGCAATGACACATAGGACAAAGGACATGGTCACATATAGAATAGATACCTTGTGAAACAGTATCGCAGAATTATGTTTTAAAAAGCTGTTTATCTCATGACACACATATCTGGAAAAGTCAGCCAAAAGGACAGGTAAGGAAGATCACCTCTGTAATTAACACGTCTTAATATTGGGAAAATAATGTATGTTTCAAGCTCTAGATATAAGTGTGAATGTTTGTTTCATGTTTTTGGCTTGTTATTTGGGAAACCATCATTAGATCACAGACCATGAGTTCATGCAAAATATACCAATAGCAAGCTCTACACAAACTCAGCTTACTGTCCCTATATACTTATTCAAGCCAGACATTAAGGGAAAACTCCTTTGTATTAACTATTTGTTGGTGTTCTTACTGTAATAGGACACTAGGTAAACTATATGACAAAAGCATGAGACAATTATGTATTACACCTACAGGAGTTTTTTGAGCATCTAATTCTAATATGGAGTTGGTCCTCCCTTTACAGTTAACACAGCTTCTACTCTTCTAGAAACAGTTTTCTACAATATTTTGGAGTTGGTGTGTTAGTGTAGGAAGGGGGATGGAGGGTTATCGAGAAGGGCATTTGTGAGGTCAAACACTGATGTTAGATGAGAAGGCCTAGCTTGCAATCTCTGTTCTAGCTCATCTCAAAGGTGTTTGATGGGGCTGAGGTCAGTGCTCTGTGCAGGATAGTCAAGTTGTTACACACCAAGCTCACCTATGTCTTTATAGACTTTGCTTTGTACACTGGGATACAGTTATGCAGGAACAGAAAAGGGCCTTCCCCAAACTGTTCCCACAAAGTTGGAACATACAATCTCATAAAAACTACATTTAAATAACAATGGCAGAAGTTCTGTTTTTTCTATTCCCGACAAACAATAAACATCGGGGACCATTTAATAACCAGTAATATGCCTATATTAGGCATATTTCTGGCACAGATTGAGGCGTAAAGGTTATTTCTGCCGCTGTCTGCAACTTTTCCCCGCTCATGCGAGGTCTAAAAAAGTGGGCATGGCGTGGGTGGGGAAGGGAACAGGCCGGGAGGCCCATCTCATTTATCATTTTCTACACCTGTTTTAGGTGTAGAAAATGGTCTAGATGTAAGCCATCAAGGAAGCTGGCATAGATTTAGACAAGCGGTGGATATGCCGAAGTTATGTAGAGGCCGATGGCTCTTCATAACTTCGGTGGATCCACTGTCAGCTATATTAAGAGCGGCATCTAAAATGTCATTGTTAATAAATGATCCCCATTGTTTTCAAATGTAGCCATTAAAAAGCATATCATCACTCTCATACAACTACTTCAAAAGAATAATTTAAAAAAGTTAAAGTTTTCAGAATATAGAGTTAAAAGAAATCTGCATCCTTAAGATGCAAAATGTCCTTCAGTGGTTAACACACCAATTAATAAATAAATTAATAAATGAAGTTCATAGGTTTTAGTACTGCTAACCTGTTGGAAATAACTAAAAAAATTCAGGCTAAATATTTATTATATTTCATCAGCTACTATGATTTAATGCTATGGCTTGCAGATAATGTCAGAAAAAAAATAAAATGAACTCCAAGAGTGCAATAAAACAGCATACAGATTGAGAATTCATGTAACATTCATAACATTCTGAGATCATCATTATGTTTTTGTAATATATACATTGAAAAATATATTTTTAAGATGAGATTTGCAGCAACTTAAATTACCTAATGCAATATTAAATAGAGTCTAGGCTATAATATAGAATCTGCAATGAATTTTGATGACATGGTCATTAACTAAGCAATGAAAACTGGAGTAGTTTATGATAGACCCACATGAATTTCCCAAAGAGAATAAAGTCTTAAACATCCATACGTATCTAGTTTGCTGATAGGACTATACCATTGAACAGTGCAGTTTAAGACATGTGCAGTTTAAGATATTTACAGTGAGATCTGGGGGTTTTCAGTTCTGTCATTCATCAAAACATAAAGATAAAGATGTATATTGGCCAAACCTGCTGATTTTGTCTGGTTCAGTCAAGCATCTAATGTGTGTAGTTGTGTGTGCTGTCATCGTGACTCTTCTACCATGGCTGATGTCAAGGGAGATAATTAATGTTGAGCGAATCGAAAAATATGAAGTGGACTTCGATCTGAATTTCAGGAAAAATTCAATTCGCTGTGAGGCCGAATCTCCTTGCATTTTGTGGTAATGAATCAATTTTCCCTGAAATGGCATCTTGATTGAATATACCGTGCAAAATCTCACACGCGGTGACGTCACTGGTCAAGATTTCACATGGTGTCTTTAATCAAGATGGCCACTGCAACATCTACATAATCACTGGATAAGGTGAGTTTTTTGTTTTACCGTATTAACCCCTCAAAGCCCTTAATATTAATCTCAGATGCCGCGATCAGCCATGAACACACCATCAGAGGGATTCAATGATGAGGGGGGAGGCACAATCTCCATTTCCTGTCATTGCGCCCACTACATACAAAGAAATGTGCTTTGTGACTAAGTAATTCGTCACAAATTTAATTTATTTTTGAAATTTGGCAAAGCAGCTGAATAGAATTGTCCATAACTTTGCTCATCTTTAGCAATAATGTAAGGACTAGGAACTTAGTTGGTACCGCGTCAGAGAAAAGCGTCTATCCCTGTACCAAATTTATCATCCAGCCTAAAGCATTGTGATAAATTTGGTGCAGGTCTAGACAGCCTGTCTGAGCTTATGCCAACTTTAGAATAAGAGCCTGTTCACATGACCGCTTGAACAAATCCGCATCTATTCCGCAATTTTGCGGAATTGATGCGGCCCCATTTACTTCAATGAAAGCGGGCAGCCGCGGCTATGTGCTCCGCAAGAAAAAATAGAACATGTCCTATTCTTGTCCACAATAGCGGACGAGAATAGGCATTTTGAATGGGGTGCCAGACCATGTGTTTAGCAAATTGTGGAACACACACTGGCTGGCATCCTTGCTTTTGCAGATCCGCATTTTGGCAGATCCGCAAAAGCATGGCCATCTGAATGGTCCCTAAGAGTAGATCTGGGCCTTGTTTTGTATTCGGACTAGTTAAAACTTAAACCCACAAGATCGATCTTAGGGGCCACTGATGTTTGGTGAGTGCAAACTGTGATCTCAACAAACTGTAATCTCAACATATTCAGCTGTAAGTGTGAGCTGCTTGCATAGAGATCAATGTACTAAACATGTTCCTAGAGGGAATCGTGCTTAAGAGCATTGTATAATAAGCCACGTACTCGATGTACAGTAAAAGGCTCATTCATTGTTTAGGATGGATGTGTGAATGAAAATAAGGGATAGTAGTATTATCTAGGATTAATCTAGTGTGATATTGCAATAATAAAAGTATCTACGTACTATAGATATGATTACTACATTGAATTTTAGGTTATAGCTGTTAATATATTTATATTATTTATATTTATATATTTTAGCTGTTAATAAATATAAATATGTTTACAAAGTTACTATTTGGCATATTATATATAAACTGTAAAATTTGCTCTTGATCTGAGGACCTTAAAACTGATCTTAGTTATTTTTTCTTTTTGTGGAGTTTCTACTATTTTATTATCCTCATTCATTTTATGTTTAGTGTTTTTTTTTTTTTACTTTGAGAACTACAGTAATTGGCTTAGATAGGTACTCACATCTGTGACACGTGGAACGTGCTACATAACTATAGATGAGCGAATCGAAGCTGACAAAGTGGAATTCGTTGCAAATTTCATGGAAAATTCGATTCGCAACCAATGCGAATTTCCTGGCGATTCGTAGTAACGAATCTTTTTTTTTTCCTAAAATGGCCGCAAGCACATGGCATGACATGGGGGAAGGATTTCTGGGACAAAGAAGTAAGCGCCCACAATGCGATCACATGCAGAAACGTAGCCAATTAGCAGCCATCCAGGTCCTGCGATGTCCCAGCCCTATAAATAGCTCTGCAGCGCTGGAAAGCGCCATTTGCTATTGATGTTAGACCAGAGACAGACGTCAGGGGAGATAGGGCAAGTGAAAGAAAAACTAAAGAAAAGAAATGAGGAGATCAGAGATAGATAATCTGAATTGCAGGGATAGGAGAGGGACAATTTCTAGACAGAAAATCAGGCAGTGAAATCGCTATTCTGGTACACTGAGCAGCAGTGAGCGGGCATAGAAGTTAGTCTGTTATACAGCACTGCACTTTGTTCTAAAGGCTGTTTTGGGGTGCTGTATTCAAAGAAGGACCACTACTCTCACTTTTTGCAGTGCAGTAAGAGGGTCAGAGCCTTGTTTGGGGTACATTAGAAAAAAAATATAGAAAAAATTGATTGGCAGCTTGTAAATGTGAAAAATAGTTGCGGCGTTATTTGCCATACAAATAGACAAGCGCCATATAGTGCTAAATTCTTCAGTGTAGTTGACTTGCCAAAAAAACAGTGAATCCGTGTTTGTAAGGTTGTTCTGTTAAATAACTATTTGCGGCGTTATTCGCCATCCAAACAGAAAAACGTAATATTGTGCTAACGTAGTCAGTGAAGCTGACTTGCCAAAAAAAACAGTGAATCCGTGTTAGTGGGGTTGTTTTTGTAAATAACTATTTGCGGCGTTATTCGCCATCCAAACAGAAAAACGTGATATTGTGCTAATGTAGTCAGTGAACTTGAATTGCCAAAAAAACTGTGAATCTGTGTTTATGGGGTTGTTAGTTTTAAATAACTATTTGCGGCGTTATTCACCATCCAAACAGAAAAGCGTGATATTGTGCTAATGTAGTCAGTGAAGTTGACTTGCCAAAAAAACTGTGAATCCGTGTTTGTGGATTTGTTCATTTAAAATAACTATTTGCGGCGTTATTTGCCATCCAAACAGAAAAGCGTTATATTGTGCTAACGTAGTCAGTGAAGTTGAATTGCCAAAAAAACTGTGGATCTGTGTTTGTGGGGTTGTTAGTTTTAAATAACTATTTGCGGCGGTATTCGCCATCCAAACAGAAAAGCGTGATATTGTGCTAATGTAGTCACTGAAGCTGACTTGCCCCCAAAAAAAGTGAATCTGTGTTTGTGGAGTTGTTCTTTTAAATAACTATTTGCGGCGTTATTCGCCATCCAAACAGAAAAGCGTGATATTGCGCTAACGTAGTCAGTGAAGCTGACTTGCCAAAAAACCAGTGAATCTGTGTTTGTGGGGTTGTTCTTTAAAATAACTATTTGCGGCGTTATTCGCCATCCAAACAGAAAAGCGTGATATTGTGCTAACATAGTCAGTGAAGCTGACTTGCCAAAAAACCAGTGAATCCGTGTTAGTGGGGTTGTTTTTTAAATAACTATTTGCGGCGTTATTCGCCATCCAAACAGAAAAGCGTGATATTGTGCTGACGTAGTCAGTGAAAGTGAATTGCCCAAAAAAGAGTAAAGACGTGTTCTGGGCTCGTTCGTTTTACATTGATAGTTGCAGTCTGTATATAAACAAAGTATATAGTGCTGTGCAGTAACCCATTGTACTGCAGATCAGTAACCCATTGTTAACACACTGTGTAGGTGACGATATTTCTGAAAGAAATAGTTAAGCCGTTTTGCAAGGCAGTGAGCAAAGTATAATTTTTGGGGGGATTGTTCTTTTTATTTTATTTTAATTTTTTTTTATGAAACAGGATGTCAGATAGAGCGGTGACAGGGGCTTCACAGGGGAGGGGCAGTGGCACAAATTTTTAGGGCAAAGGCACAGGTCTCAGCAGAGGAAGGGGACGTGGCATTATGGGTCACTCGGCAAGTCCGCAGCTACCGGTGTCATCTAGTGGTCGTGTGTTGACCACCAACCCAGATGTTTTTAAATGGTTGAATCGGTCATCCACTTCCTCCCAGATAACATCTGAAACCCCCAGCCAAGAGTCGGTGGGTTCATCAGACACAACCCTTAGTTGGCATGGGCCAGGAGCAGCTCCAGTGCCCTCACCTGTCCTGAACCTGCCTCTGTCCTTTTCGGTCCCCTTAGCCAGAGAAGTACTATATGCAATGGGCTCTGCGCCACTATACAGCAAGGAGAAACTACTTGAGGACAGTCAGCAGCTACTGGGAAGCCAAGAGGTGGGGCAGAAATCCGCTCCTTCCAGTAGGCGGTCAAGTACTGATGAGGAGAGTGTTCTGTACAAATTCTGTACGAACAGAGAAAGGCCATAAACAATTTCTTAATGATCCAAGTTGTGAGGAGTACTCCCTTGTGTAATTTTGATGTCAGTCAGTGGCAGCTCATGCATGACACCTGCCGCTAGCTCAGGCCCTTTGAGGAGGCCACGTTATTTGTCAGTCGCCAGGACTACGCTTACTATTTGCTTACGTAGTGACAGCCGAATATTCACCATCCGGCAGAGTGATGACTTCTTGCTCTCTTCCCTCTTGGGCCCTCTATACCGATCTAAAATGGGGGCCTTTTTTTCACCTGCATAGAGGGAGGACAAACTGGAGTACTATAGAGACATCCTATGTAGTCAGTTGGCTGCTGCCTATCTGCGTCGTCGCCCATCCTCTTGCAGGTCTGACCGGGGGGCCCCTCAGCACTCACGTACCACTGCCATGGCTGCTGTGGGCGGGGGGGGAGGAGCAGTACCAGCTCCATTAGCAACACCCGCCAAGTGCGAAAGGTACTCACCAGCAGCAGCAGGTAGACCAGAAGCAGACCCTGAACCAGCAGGTGGTGGCCTACTTGGACAGCACCCTGCCACCCCACATTGAAGATCCTCTGGACTACTGGGCAGTCAAACTGGATTTGTGGCCGCAACTGGCCGAGTTTGCACTGGAGAAGCTGTCCTGCCCGGCTAGTAGTGTGGCATCAGAGCGGGTGTTCAGTGCAGCGGGGGCAATAGTTACCCCAAGGAGAACTTCTGAAATGTGGAAAGACTCACCTTTGTCAAGATGAATCAGGCATGGATCAGCCAAGATTTCCACCCAACAATGCCTGATGTATCAGATTAGATCAGCCATGATGTGTCACCCAAACTTTGACAAATGAGACTGTATTCTTCAGGATACCTGCCTCAGCCACGCATATGATGCTGCCACCCAGCATTTGCCACACATCTACCAGCTGCTCCTTCTACCACCCAGCATCTATACCAGTGACTGGTATTGCCACCCACCTCTCCAATCTGTCATTGACCCAATATTTAGCCTTCTGATGCTGCTGCCATCTCAACAACGAGGTCTCCTCATGCTGCTACTGCTGTCACCTCCAGGCTATGTCACCATGCCACTCTGTGGCCTGATGCTGCTGCTGCCCCCTCCACATGCTGGGTACTAGCTGCCGCTACATCCAAATTATGTAATTGTTCCACTCTCTGGGATGCTGTTGCTGCTGCCGCCGCCTCCACACGCTATCTTCTAGCTGCCGCTACCTCAAACTTATGTAATTGTACCACTCTGTGGCCTACTCATGCTGCTGCCACTTCCAGGGTCTCTCATTGTGCCACTCTTTGGCCTACTCATGCTGCTGCCACTTCCAGGGTCTGTCATAGTGCCCCTCTTTGGCCTACTCATGCTGCTGCCACTTCCATGGTCTGTCATTGTGGCACTCTGTCGCCTTTCAATTTTAACGACTGCTGCTGCCACTTCCAGGGTCTTTGTGCCAATCTGTGGCCTATTCATGCTGCTGCCACTTCAGGGTCTGTCATTGTGCCACTCTGTCACCTGATGCTGCTGCCGCTGCCTCCACACGCTGTGTCCTAGCTGCCACTAGGTCCAAATCATGTAATTGTACCACTCTCTGGGATGCTGTTGCTGCTGCCGCCGCCTCCACACGCTATCTTCTAGCTGCCGCTAGGTCCAAATTATGTAATTGTGCCACTCTACGGTATGCTGCTGCCTCCACACGCTGTGTCCTAGCTGCCGCTACGTCCAAATTATGTAATTGTGCCACTCTACAGTATGCTGCATTTAAATTTTTATGACTCCTGCTGCCTCTCCCACTATGTGGCCTTGAAATGTATTCCACTGCTGCCTCTTGCAGCTGCTGTTACGGTGCCACTCTGTGGCCTTGAAATTTGTTTGACGGCTGACTCTTGTAGCTGCTGTTACGGTGCCACTCTGTGGCCTTGAAATTTGTTTGACTGCTGACTCTTGCAGCTGCTGTTACGGTGCCACTCTGTGGCCTTGAAATTTGTTTGACTGCTGCCTCTTGCAGCTGCTGTTACAGTACCACTCTCCTCTGCAGCAGCATGTCAGTCGTAAATTTTTGGTACGTTCTGTAGTCCTATTCCATTGTTCAAAGTTCAAGTACACAGGAAACCCTGTTTGTTTTGAACACTCAAATTTTTAAAAGTAAACAATTCCGGCCCCCGGGACACTCGGCGATGAGCATGGGGGAGGCGAGAGGCAGGGGCTCCCACAGGTGGCAGCTCAGCTCCCTGCAGACCGCCAGCTTGATCTCAAGATGGAACTCCGAGCTTTCTTGGCGTCTTGGGTCAATACTGACATTTTGTCACAGTCGAGGCAAAGCTGTAGCCTTCGCTGCACCTCCTCTGTTCCCGTCCGCTGGCATAACAAGCCCCTATACTGATAATAACATATGCTACAGTTGGTCTTAGCCAAAAGGAAGATAATTTTTTAGTACGGTCTGCTCTTCAGGGTATGTCATCATGCCACTCTCCGGCCTGATGCTGCTGTCGCCGCCAACTGCAAATGCCGTCCCCTAGCTGCTGCTACCTCAAAATTAGGTAATTGTGCCACTCTGTGGCCTCCAAATTGTACTACTACTTCCACTGCTGCGGCCACTTCCAGGGTCTGTCATTCTGCCACTCTGTGGCCTACACATGCTGCTGCCACCTGGCCACATTGTCCTCGTGCCACTCTGTAGTCTGCTGATGCTGCTGCCACTGCTATCTCCAGCCTGTCTTTGGGGGCTCTGCTTGTATAAGCGTGTAATAGAACAGGTTCTGTCGAAATGTATGTGGAATCAGTGAATTGGTGTAAAAGGCGTGCGCTTTTGGTGCTCTAGTAGGATCTTGGGCCTCTGCACGATTCTTTATAGCTGGTACTAACATTGACCTGTAAGGCTGAGTTCAGACTTGAGTTGTTTGGTGAGTTTTGGCCGCTTAACTGCCCAAATACATAAAAGTGTGCAGCGATTCTAAGAAGCCTGTTATGTGCATGTCACACTGGCTCACAGTATTCTTCCACTACCACAGTAGAACACCAAGTGTACTCAAGCGCAATGCTGGCATTCACTGTAATGTTGATTTGTACGCTAATGCGTATGCATTGTATGCTATTGAGTACGAATTTGTACGCTAATGCGTACGCATTTGTACGCTAATCCGTACGCATTGTGCGCAAATGCGTACAAATTCAGTTAATTAGCATACTTTTACAAGCGAAAGGAGTAAAAGAGGAGAAGTCGCGATTCTGACCTTTTTCTATTAACCAGACACCATCACCTCTTCCGAGTAGGGTGGGTAGTATTGGTGGGTGTTATTTTGTCTGTCAGTTCATGCCCCTGGCATATATGAACTGACAGACAAAATAACACCCACCAATACTACCCACCCTACTATGTTACAACATTGATCCTGGTAGAATTGGAGTACGAAAACCAGATAGCCAGCAGAATATACTACGAACTCCAGACCACGTGAGAAGAATCGGGTCACGTGGGATGCTGAGGACTTCGGCAGAGAGCTGAACATATGCCGGGAATTCCACACAAACTGCCGGACAAGGTCCGCTTCGCTAGCTCCTACTGTAGGTTCTCTACAAGACGGTATTAGGAATTCCTTGAAGGAGCGAAGTATAGCAATATCCCCGACAACCACGTGGGACGCCACAATAAGTGCATTCAAGGGGCGCTGTACATAAACCGTGAGTAGGGGATATTCCCAATACAGGATTGTTATACCAGGTTGATATTCAATTTGAGGGTACAACAGCTGCTCATTTGAATATTGGGACATTTACTGAACTTCCACTCAAAGTTGAAGGAGGAGGTCCCCTTTGAAAACAATATAATTTTTTCATATGGAATATAGCCGGCATCTTTTAAGCAATGCCTGCACTATAGTATGACTACAATTGAGATCTGAACTAACATACAGCCACATGTCGATGTGATACATCCTAATATCGATTCTGTATCTTAATTAAGCTTCAGCATGGATGCAGTTATTGCATAGGAGTACGTATATATAGGAGCCGGCTGTTCATCTATATAGGTCACATAGTGGACCCGAGGTCAAGGAGGTTGTCAATTTTATTCAATTTTGATTTTATTTTATTTAATTTGTAGATTATTACCGTATTTTTTCATTGTGTACTAGAATACTATCCATCTTAATAGTTTTTACAATATTGTGTATTTAGTATGCCCTAACAAATGTTATGTAGCAGGTTCCACGTGTCGCAGATGTGAGTGCCAATCTAAGTCAATTAGTTCTCAACCCTGATTTGTTCGGACAGAGTGGGTCTGTCTATTAAACAGAGCACCTATCTTTAACTGTGGGGAGGGTGAGCAGACCAAACATTAATGCCTTTTTTTACTTTTGTTTACCAATAAGTATATTACATAACAATGTAAATTAGAGATGAGCGAACGTGCTCATAACGAGCACTGTAGCGCTCGGCTCCCCTGCGCTTGCATGGGCGCAGGCATCCGCTTCCGTCGGGTAAGGAGGACGGAAGCGGATGCCTGCGCCCATGCGAGCGCAGGGGAGCCGAGCGATACAGTGCTCGTTACGAGCACGTTTGCTCATCTCTAATGTAAAGACATGCAAAATAGTCTGAAAAAATAAATATTCATGCAGGGCACCCTTTTCATTTCAATTATTTTATTTTATAAAACTTTTTTCATATTATCAAACAGCAAGAATAATAGTGATTACTCATTTTCTGTTTCAGCAGTTGCTTTTAAGAAGAACAATATACATATGAGTGGGAAGGAAAAAAGATCAGAGCAAAAAGTCAAAGATACAAAACAACATTATTATGGAAAGCAAGAGATGGAAATAATTAAAAGATAAATGAGATGAAAACTAGGATAGAAAGTACTGAAAAAGAACGATTCCGAAGAATTTAATAAAATAATGCAAAATGAATATCAGCAAAAACCAAAATGGAATATTCCTGAGGTCACAGGGGAGGCATTGAATGAGGTTATACAGTTAAAACAAATAGTTTGGCTGCAAGAAATCAAACATGCCAGATTCTACTTTCTCCTAACAATCAGAAGGCTTGGTCAACTTTTATCATAGTAACATACAAAAATAAAAGATAGATAGATAGATAGATAGATAGATAGATAGATAGATAGATAGATAGATAGATAGATAGATAGATAGATAGATAGATAAATTAGAACAAATGATTTAGAATCTTATCAGTAATTGCAATGAGAATTTTGTTTGTCTTTGTACATAAGAAAAAATCCATATATGAAGCATTTACCAAGGTTGACTGGGGAGAATTGGGTCGCAAATAGATTTCAAATATCAAAAGACACACGTACAAAAAAAGACAGGGTAGTTATAGGCATATATGATTATACATATACATGTACATTTTTATACATATATATACATTTTTTAAACCATATCCTGTTATATCCATGACTTTTGCACCATTTTAACCACATCTAGGCATTTTGATAATGGTAAGAATTAGAGATGAGCGAGCACTAAAATGCTCGGGTGCTCGTTATTCGAGTCGAACTTTTCCCGATGCTCGGGTGCTCGCTTCGAATAACGAACCCCATTGAAGTCAATGGGAGACTCGAGCATTTTTGCGGGGGACCAAGGCTCTGCCTAGGGAAGGCTGGGTGAAAACCTGGAAACCTCAGAAAATGATGGAAACACCATGGAAATGGACAGGAAACAGCAGGGGCAGCATGCATGGATGCCTCTGAGGCTGCCTAATCCCCACCATTACCCCAAATTCTCAGGCAACAGCCTGGTGGTTACCCTCATGGCAATTGTGCTAACCCTGACCAAGAAAGGCGAGGCAAATAGGTGCAACGAAGGTCCATCACTGCCTGCAGGTGACACCACTGCTCATGCTGGCACTGCAGCTGACATCAAGTTTAGTATCTGTTCTTATCAGTTGCTGTGGCTGTTGGTGGTAAAGTGGTGAGCATAGCTGCTTCCCAAGCAGTTGACCCCGGTTCCATTCCCGTCTATCGCAGGAGGCAATTAAAAAATCAGTACAATATCTAATACGTCCCCTACCCGGGTAAATTGTTTGGAGAGAGGGCCTGTAGGTGGGGGGAAGGAGGTTTCGCTGGAAGAGCCAGAGGAGTGCCCCCTGGGCTAGCGTGTGTGGTGGTGACAACAGCCGGAATGGATTTGGAAAAACTGTAGCATCAACCGGTATGGTATCGATTTTTCTCAGTTTAATACCGTATACGTCCCCTATCTTGGGACCCTATATTTAATGTATTTTTCAAACACGGAAAACGGAAAAAGAGCTTGCTCTGGCCAGGGGGAGTGTCTTTCCCACTGCCGCTAAGGGGACGTGTCCATGCTCTGCCTATCACAGGTCAGGAGGCAATTAAAAGAAGAAAAACAAAAAACATCAGTACAATATCTAATACGTCCCCTATCCGGGTAAATTGTTTGCAGAGAGGGCCTGTAGGTGGGGGGAAGGAGGTTTCGCTAGAAGAGCCAGAGGAGTGCCCCCTGGGCTAGCGTGTGTGGTGGTGATAACAGCTGGATGTATTTAGAATGACGACGCAGGACCCCAACTTAAAAATTTAGCATCAACCGGTACAGTCGTAAATTATGAGATTGATCAAGTGTGGTATGTATACTACTCAGTTTAAAACCGTATATGGCAGCTATCCGGAAAAATGGTTTGGAGAGAGAGAAAGATAGGACAAAGACGTAAATTATTTGGAGAGAGGGCCTGTAGGTGGGGGGGCAGGCTGGGGGGAAGGAGGTTGAGCTGGAAGAGCCAGAGGAGTTCCCCCTGGGCTAGCGTGTGTGGTGGTGACAACAGCCGGATGGAGTTAGAATGACGACACAGGACCCCAACTTAAAAATTTAGCATCAACCGGTACAGTCGTAAATTATGAGATTGATCAAGTGTGGCATGACTTTTTAGATGGAGATTGCATGTGGTCACGTACTCCCTGGAACCCCATAGTCACCCCTTCCCTGATGTGCTAGCCCAGAACATTCTCTGCCCCAATTCGCAAGACCTTTTGCTGTTTCCGTGTGCTGACAGTGTGGATTTACCAGTGTTGTCTGAGGAGGTGGTGGACAATGGCGAGACACAGGTGTCGGGGGGTGAGGTAGTTGTAAGGGAAGCAAGTTACAGTGGGGACTCATTGGGAGGGACTTTCTCATGATGGGACAGATTCAACTTGGGTGGATCAGGCACAGGAACAGATCAATTTTTTGGTGGGTTTATTAAACTTTTATTTAGCAAAAATAACCACAGAGATATTTATTCGTTATCTTCTCTGCGCAGTCTGGCGTTGGGGTTCGTCACTTTGATGGCGAGCTGTGCCGCTCTCTCCACAATGGTCTGTAGGTTCTTAGATGGAGACTTTGTCGGCGATTTCAGTACAGAAGGACTTGTAGCTCATCCACAGAACCTCGACCTCCTTGACATTGTGGACAAGGAATTTGCGGGTGGACCAGGAATTTGCGGAACCCTTTGGGCAGCATGTGTTTGGTCTTCTACTTGCTACCGTATCCAATGTTGGGCAATATAGATTCGCAAGTAATATTATTTTTCACACCTATCCCAAAAATAAAAATGTATGCAGTTTGTGCAAATAAAAACT
>ONZH01004587.1:0-36971 GCA_900303285.1 Rhinella marina | reverse complement strand
TGTGGAGACCACAGACAACACATGTCCGCGACTCATTGATGTGTCAGGGCTCATGCACATGCAAATAGCAGTCCGCAATGCACGGGCACTCAAATGGGTCCTTGATCCACAAGATTCAGACTGCATCACAAAAAATAGAACACATTCTATTTCTTTGCGGTACAGAAGCACTGAGCGAAATCCCACGGAGGCACTTCATAGCGCTTCTGTGGGCTTCTGCTCCGTGCCTCCACTCCGCATCTTGTGGATTGCGGAACCATTAAAGTGAACGGGTCTGCATTCGTGATACAGAGCGCACACAGCCGATGCCCGTATATTGCGCTATTGCTGTTTGCGGGCTGCAATACAGGCGTGTTCCTAATTCCTCTTGCACACACGCCTGTTGCCTAGCTGTGGCCGTATTGCAGCCCGCATACGGCTGGTCCACAATACACGGGCACCGGCCGTGTGCACCCTGCATCACGGATGTGGACCCATTCACTTGAGTGCTTCCGTGGTGTTTCTGTTGTTCTATTTTTTTGCGGTGCGGACCATCGGATGCGGATCACGGAACCCATTGAAGTAAATGGGCCCGCGATCAGCATGCGGCAGCCCTATGGTCGGTGCCCATGCACTGCGGACCTCAAATTTGACGTTCGTGTTCATGAGGCCTAATGGAGACTTACTGGGAAAGGGTGGGGCTTTATTAGAAGAGGGTGCTGTACCTCAGGGTACTGTAGGTTTTGGTTTTGTAATGTAATGTTTTTGACATGCTATGCACTGTTACTCTAGTAAATGGTGGATGGGTGCTGGAGTTAACCACCCCATTGTAACCCCCTCTTAATAAGAGTAGGCTGATCCGACTTCCTGTCAAGAGAGAGAATTAGCTTGGCAAGCCTGGAGTGAGGGAACACGTCCGTCTGCTCCTGCTTCAAGGGCCTTAGGGACTTGAGATCCAGCTCATCTGTGACATCATTACTCTGGAGAGACTGCAGGGTCCCAAGCCACAGAAAATCAGCAAGCTACAGCGTTTACAGACAGCACTACAGCTGTACAGATCCCGTGCAGGTGAGGGGAAATATGTTAAGACACCCGTCACCCACAGTTCAGGACAGACACACTCCAAACCCTGCATTTCACAAGTGGACAACTATAGCCACAAGTGCCAGCTTATTGCTATTACCAAGGGAATAAGGAGAAAGATAGACTTTTGGCTAGTATAGTCAGAGTGCCATTGTCTGCCACCATGCCTCATCATCTGGGGCGTGAAATTGTACCTTTGTACCAATTTATCCTTTGCATTTAGTAGAGAGAGAGACTTTTATTTTTCTACTTCTGGCCTCATTACTTCATATCATCTTTTCACTGCACTGATCCCCAGGGAGCAACGGCCTGAGGGAGTACACACCTTAAACACATCATCTCATCAGCTCCACTACCACTCCCATATGCCCGGGCCCCTCACAGAGGTTGTACCTACCTCGCTCCCCGTCACCCGTGTCGCTTCTCATACTGGCATGGCCGCTGCTGTATCTCCTTGTTGCACGTATGAAAACATCTGGCGTCGGGGGGGAAGCCAATACAAGGCCACAACAGGAACAAGCCTCCCTAGTATCGCAGGTGACGCTAGGGAGGCTCGTCCCCGTCACTGTCTGCTATTGGTCCCCCAAACCTCCCCTCCCCAATGCCACAAAGGGGAGATGCAGTGGTGGCCGTGCCAGTATGAGAAGCGACGCGGGGTGCCAGTACAAGTACAACCTCTTTGAAGGGCCCGGGCATATGGGGGGGGGATTATAGATCTTGGATAACCCCTTTAAGAAGTAAAGAAAGAAAAGGACATTGTAATAAGAATATTAACAAAACAAAGTTGAAATTTAGGATCACATTTATTGAAGGAAGGGGTGGAATGGCTTATTGAGTAAATAGTCTGACTCCTGCCCCCCCCCTCAAAAAACAAAAAAAAAAAACAGAATGAAGACTGTGGCCCTAGATTCTTACTGCAACTACTGCAGGGGCCGAAACTTAGCAAAAGTGCAGAAAAATGACAGCAAAAACCTACGTCTGAACACATTATGCAAACAGAATATAACTCACCTCTTTTTTTGTTCACATAGGGGCTCGTGCACACGGCCGTAGTATCCGCAATTTTTGGGAGATCGGATGCGGATCTGGATCATTCATTTCAATAGAGCTACAAACTGTGTGCTTGTCCACACCCGGAAGATCCATGGCCCACAAAAAAAAGATAGTGTCCTATTCTTGTCTGCGGCATGCATGCACTCGAGCCGCAGCGGCACCTTAAAGGGGTTCTTCGGGAATTAAGAAAATGTAAATACTTAAATATTATTTTATAATAAATATATTCACAAATACCTTTCATTAGTTATAATGGATCATTTTGTCTGGGAAGCAAATCATTAGAAGAAAATGGCCGCCGTCCTATTAGTACACACAGAACCTGTCCTAATCACACAGCAGAACAAGTTACTTCACAACACTGAGGTAAAGAGCTGCCTCATCCTCATCTCTGCTCTGCTTGTCAGGGATTATGATCCTGAATACAGATGATAAGATCTTCAGCTAAATCTCTGTAGGAACAGAGTTCATGAGCAGATGTGGCTAATGAGCAGCAGCTCTTGTATGCAGTCTCCATTACCACAGTCTGTCCTGTCCGTCCTCTCTGTACTTCATGTCTCCTCATGAACTAAATTCCCACAAAGATTCAGCTAAAATATCATATTAAACTGTATTCATAATCCCTGATGATTGAGGATGAGGCAGCTCTTGTATACAGTGTTCTGAAGTAACTTGTCCTCCTGTGTGATTAGGACAGGTTCTGTGTGCACTAATAGGACGGCGGCCATTTTGTTTCTCCTAATGACTGCTCCCAAGACATAAGAGCCATTATAACTAATGAAAGGTATTTTGGAATATAATTATAATAAAGTAATATTTAAGTATTCTCATTTTTCTTAAGGCTACTTTCACACTTGCGTTTTACAATTCTGGTATTGTTCCATCATAGGGGCTCAATACTGGAATAAAATGCTTCAGTTTTGTCCCCATTCATTGTCAATGGGGACAAAACTGAACTGAAGACAACGGAATGCTCCTGAAAGCATTCCATTCAGTCTTCAGACCGGAGAGAAAACCGCAACATGCTGCGGTTTGCTCTCCGTACTGTTTATCCGCACCAAGACGGATCCGGAATGACCCCCAATGGAAGTCAATGGGGATGGATCCGTTTGGTGTGACACAATGGTAAACAGATCCGTCCACACAGCACACCACACATGTCA
Organism: Rhinella marina; assembly: GCA_900303285.1. Classification (NCBI taxonomy): domain Eukaryota; kingdom Metazoa; phylum Chordata; class Amphibia; order Anura; family Bufonidae; genus Rhinella; species Rhinella marina. The sequence goes on along the minus strand of ONZH01004587.1, from coordinate 33,693 downwards.
GACACATACACACAGACATACACACAGACATACTTACTAGAGATGAGCGAACATGCTCGTAACGAGCACTGTAGCGCTCGGCTCCCCTGTGCTCGCATGGGCGCAGGCATCCGCTTCGTCGGCGAGGAGGACGGAAGCGGCTGCCTGTGCCCATGCGAGCGCAGGGGAGCCGATCGCTACAGCGCTCGTTACGAGCACGTTCGCTCATCTCTAATACTTACATCTTCCCAGCAGCTTCGCACATCACAGGAGGAGGAGGACTGCACGCACATAGGAAGATTCTCCCTCCAGCAGAGGCGCTGTGGGGAATCTTCCTATGTGCGCGCCGTCCTCCTCCTCCTCCTGTGCTGTGCGGAGCTGCTGGGAGCATGTAAGTATGTATGTGTATGTGTATGTGTGTGTATGTGTGCGTGACACGTGTGGGGCCGGAGCGCTGCTCCGGCTCCTCACGTGTACTGCGGCAGCACGGATCCGGCGGCACCGAATCTGTGCTGCCGCTAATGTGAAAGTGGCCTAATTCCCGGAGAACCCCTTTAAGTCATGTTTTTGATTTTTGCTTTCATATACGATTTAGCACAAGCAAAAGATTCTAGCTCCTTTCACTGCACACCTCGCTTGAACTATTACGGTGTGACAAGACAGGCCGAGAGCATCTTATAACTCTCTCTCTGTCTGATAGAGTGGATCTAGTACATAGAAACATTCCCCTAAGAGATGTCTACATCGGATCATGGTCGATGTCCTCTATGCCACCGGCGTCCCTCACTCCATCAGCTGCGCTCTGAAGCAGACATGTTCACTGTCAGAATTGCAATATTAATCTTAATAATTAGAGATTTACGATATCGAGAGGATTGAGATTTAGTTACTGAATATAATAAGGTGTACACTAAACCAACTAAAGTAGTGAAATTTCTACGACACATCATATCATGAAATGGTGAAGAATCTGCAAACTCCCCCCAAGAGTTAGTCTCTTCACCATTTCCATCATAACTTTGGTCTTCCCATCAACGAACTACCGTACACCCTCGATCTATACTCTGTGTTGTCTGTCTCACCGTATGGCCTCCACTCCCAACGACACTGTGTAATGAACCAACTCTCTGATTCAGAGTCCACAAACGAACACGAGCAGAGAAAGCGCTCGTCTGAATGTGTCACATAAGAGAGAAATAGTCAATGGAGGCTAAAGCACATATTCAGAAATGTGGGTCGATCCGAACAATCTCTTATGTGTCACAGTGAAGGATCCCACTGCGGCCTGTTGACGTGGAGATTCCAACATGCCACAATATCATCCATCTTAAAAATAAAACTACTATGACCTACAATTATGCAATCATATATATAATAAACGACGTAACTCTAGAGTGATAGTGAGAACTAAATTGAAGAGGACTCGATCTTCCGACGTCAGACATCGCAAAGCATCCATCTGCTCGTATAAATCTAACCTACACACACAACACGAACATATAGACACCTACCGAATACACATAATACACCTCAGCTAATAAATCTTAATATACATTATAATCAAAAAAATATAAAACCCACTCACGCGAACCTCCTCGATGCACCCATTAACCATTAATGCAATCTCTCAACCACCCACTCTTATCAAGCCCTCTTACCAAAACAAATAATAGACGCTCATTAACCATCTACCTCACATTAACCAAACATATTATATGATCCCGGATAGCATTAGAATAATAAACTCTAAAATAATCTTAATGTACCACTATAATAAAAAAAAATATAAAACTATATAGCGTGAGTAAATAATATAAACGTAGTAAAAGAAATGTAATACTATGTGACGAAAACAACATTGACTACACGACTTCTGATCAAGATTCAAGAATATTACGGACGATGACCGGTGTATATGTAGCACCAAACCTAGAATATTATCAAAATATCCAATATCATAGGCCTACTAATCAAAACCTCAACACACAATACGACATATCGCCCAAGGTAAGCGACACTCCATCTAGCAGCGACTATACATAGATCACAAATACTAAAAAACACTCACATTTACACACCCCTATAGAACTCATTACCACACCCACGCCAAACTCTACAAGACCCATACCTCACACATAAACAATTATAGACTGTATATAGAACAGAGACAGTATACTCAGAGATAGTAATGTGACTGAATGTTTCTTATGATCACTATTAATATATCTGCCCATCTCTCAGACCGTGATAGGCAGGAGCTAATAGACACCAGTTCCACTCTGTATGACATAAACGCTACGTGGGAGTGCGAATATACAACATCTCACCTGTACACTAAATAGCAACACCTTATTTCCCTTTTCCGTGTTCGAAATATCCATTAAATATAGGGTCCAAGATAGGGGACGTATACGGTATTAAACTGAGAAGAATCGATACCATACCGGTTGATGCAACAGTTTTGCTAAATCCATTCTGGCTGTTGTCACCACCACACGCGCTAGCCCAGGGGGCACTCCTCTGGCTCTCATCCAGCGAACCTCCTTGCCCCACCCTGCCCCCTCACCTACAGGCCCACTCTACAAACAATTTAGCCGGATAGGGGACGTATCCGAAGTTGTACTCATTTTTGTTTTTGTTCTTCTTTTATCTGCCTCATGACCTGTGATAGGCAGAGCATGGACACGTCCCCTTAGCTGCAGTGGGAAAGACACTCCCCTGGCCAGAGCAAGCTCTTTTTCCCTTTTCCGTGTTCGAAATATCCATTAAATATAGGGTCCCAAGATAGGGGACGTATACGGTATTAAACTGAGAAGAATCAATACTGCACCGGCTGATGCTAGAGCATTTCCAAATGCATTACGGCTGTTGTCACCACCACACACGCTAGCCCAGGGGGCACTCCTCTGGCTCTTCCACCGAAACCTCCTTGCCCCCCACCTACAGGCCCTCTCTCCAAACAATTTACCCCTGGTAGGGGGACGTATTAGATATTGTACTGATTCTGAATTGCCTCCTGCGATAGACGGGAATGGAACCCAGATCAACTGCTTGGGAAGTAGCTATGCTCACCACTATACCACCAGCAGGCACAGCAATTGATAAGAACAGATACTAAACTTGATTTCAGCTGCAGTGCCAGCCTGAGCAGTGGTGTCACCTGCAGGCAGTGATGGACCTTCGTTGCACCTAGTTGGGTGCTTCCCTAACATGTGATGGGCATGTGCCTCGCCTTTCTTGGTCTGGGTGAGCACAGTTGCCATGAGGGTAACCACCAGGCTGTTGCCTGAGGATTTGGGGTAATGGTGGGATTAAGCATCCTCAGAGGCATCCATGCATGCTGCCCCTGCTGTTTCCTGTCCATTTCCGTGGTGTTTCCATCATTTTCTGAGGTTTCCAGGTTTTCAGGCAAACTTCTCTGTGAAGAGCTTTGGTCCCCCGCAAAAATGCTCGAGTCTCCCCATTGACTTCAATGGGGTTCGTTACTCAAAACGAGCACCCGAGTATCGGGAAAAATTTGTCTCGAATAACGAGCACCCGAGCATTTTAGTACTCGCTCATCTCTAGTTACACGCAGCTGAGTAAAATGGATTTGTATCACTGAGCTAAAACAACTGAAAAAATATTTTTTTTTTTATATTTAGTTTTTTTGGGAACGTGACGTGCAAGAACTATGGTAGAACTGACTGAACTGTGACACACAGAATGGTTCCACACTGCTGCGTGCAATGGATTTGTATCACTGAGATAAAAAATTTGTATCACTGAACAATAAAAAAAAAAAAACAGGGTTAGATATGGCGATAGCTGCACTACTAGTGCTAGCCAGCCAGCCAAGCCAGGAGACAAAAAAAAATTTCTTCTATCCCTTAGAAGGGCTGTTGGGTTCTTTTTGGGTGATTCCTGCCTAACAGAGAACTAAATTCAGGCCCTAACACTGTCCCTGAAAGGCGGCAGCTCTATCCCTAACGACATTCAGACGGCATCTGAGCCGAGAACCGCGCCCAGTCACTAGTATATTCCAGGGTCACCTGATCAGGCCAGCCAACCCCTGCTATCGACATGTAAGGGCCCCACGTGATGCTGGGTGTACCGTAGAGTCTCCTGGCTTGTGATTGGCTGTGTTTATAGGCACCAAAAAAGCACGATGCGGAAGTTGCCATTTCCTCGAGTATGGCGAGATACCTGTCCGAGCTGCAAATACTTACGAGTGCCCTAATACTCGAACGAGCACCAAGCTCGGACGAGTATGCTCGCTCATCTCTAATCTTAATTTAAACGAAAAGAGGGGTGGTTCAATATTATCTGTACCTACCATACTCTCTGTATCCAGAGATTCCAGCATAGCAATCACTTTTTTTCTTTCTTGTTTCTGCTGGTAATGGAAATCCTTTTGTTGTTGTTTATGGATTTTATGTAAGGCAAGTTTGCGTGCAAATAGATTTACATCTTTAACCCATGTAAAGTAAAGGACAAGCCTTTCTGCAAAAGGCCAACATGTCTCTCTTCTAGTTGAAACTTCGAGAGGTTAACTATCTGGAGAGTATCTCCTGTAGTTATGATGTTTTTGCACTGTATGCCCACTTGTCCCTGTCCCTCAATTGAATATCTTGGGCTAAAAAAGAAGAGGAGGATAAAAGATGGCAAGGAGGAAGATACAGAATTTAAAGAGGGTAGGTTTACTTGTTGGGGGGCATTTGGCACAAGATTCTGAAAAACGGAGCCTGTTGCTATATTTGTATTCACTGCACTCCATGTTGGAGTGATACCAGACCCTGAGGGCTGTGGGGGTTGTGCTCTTCTTTGAGTATACGGTGCACAACCTTTATTCTTGCGTTTTGTGCCACCCTGCGTATTTAACTGATTTTTAGATGCCTGGTCTTCAGAGCCAGACCAGTCAGACTCAGAAATATCTGTGTAACTTGCTTTTGGAGGGTTATTCCCTCTTTTCTTTTCAAAAGGGACACTGTTGCCCCTAGCAATGTAAATCTGACCAGTCTCAAAATCTCGTTTGCCCTAACATATTTTTTGTGCTTCATTTCTTTGATTTCTGTTTGAAAGGATTCAATGTTTTTTTGTAAACGTAATTCACATTGATTGAATTCAGTTTGTGATCTGAAATTCTGTATTTGTACTCTCTTTTTCCAATTGTGGCGTAATTTTCACAAAGACATTTTTTTTCATAGTCCAAAAGATATTGTAGCATACGCAGAGAATTCTCAGTGAGTAGTTGTTGCCACCCTTTAATGAACTCAGCGTCTTCCTGATGCGAATTCGGGACTATATTTATTCTCATGCCCCTATATACAATGCGTTGCTGTAAATATGTCTCAAGACTGGTAATTTCCCATAGTGATCTTAGATATTGTTTATATGTTTTATTCACTGTTTTAAACGCCGTAAAAATGTCAGTTATTTATAGGCAAGCTTCCAGTTGAAAAAACTTGCTCAGCCTCTGCTGTAAAGAGACCCGGAGTTGGCTTATTGGACAGAAACCCTGCCATAAATCCCAAAAATATTTCTGGAATTTTGGGTCTAAAATTAATAGGCTATTAAGCCTTAGAAGTCACTAAGTACAACCAACAGAGTGGGACCCTGCCTGGGTACTGGTTTATAATCAATATCAACCACAAAAAACCTAAACGGCTTTTGACAAAGTTTAACCCAGATCACTTATGTGAATAATGTTAAAAAATAACTTTTATTTGATCTATAATTAAAATAGTGAGCCAAAAAAGGAATTGAAATTAACTACCGCCTACATACTGTACCTAGTGTAGGATTATTCTGAGCAAAATATATTTGGTGGTACAGGTGTGCACTATCCCTGCCACCACCACATAAGTACTTTGAGAGGACCACATAAGTACTTTGAGAGGTTTACGGTGATTAGATAGCCTCACTTATACACTATAGAGCTCAAGTCTCACTATCCTCAGTACTTTTATTTACAATTACACGGTACAGCAATGGGGAGTAAATGTGCACCTAATTATGCTAATCTGCTTTTAGGTTTGTGGTAGGACACTATTGTTTTCGCAGACACTTTTCAGGAATTCACTAGTCACATTTTATTTTGGGGTAGGTACATAGATGATGTACTATTATTATGGGAGGGCACTACTGAGCACTTCCACAATTTTGTTAAACGGCTGAATCAAAATGATATTGGTTTGAAGTACACATCGGAAATAAATGCACGTACACTCACTTTTCTTGACCTGAGGATCTCTGTGGATTCTGGTGGTCGCATCCTAACTGAAGTATTCCGAAAATCGACATCTACCAACAATTTGTTGCACTGGCACTAGAAATGAGCGAATCATTCAAAAAATTATTCGCCGAACATTCGCCTAAGTTTTCCTAAGATTTGCATATTCGACAAATAGATTTGTTGTATTTGCATACAAAATATACGTTATTATGTGCTATTAGCAAACATTCGCGCACAAATAACGAACGTCCATTTAAAAAATGTACGCAACTTCTTAGAAGATGTACACATGAGCGTACAAATAGCTTACGAATCCTCAGCGCACTATTGTCTACGCGATTACGTAATACGCAGGCACGTACAACGAGAGGCTGCGGCGTGCACTCCTCAGAGGCAGAGCAAATATTCGAAAATGGCATCCAGACGATCCTCATCATTTAGCTCTGCTGCACAGCTGAAATACATAGTCCGGCTGATGGACCGCAAGGATTACGATTTACGATGGCACACACCGCCATCCGAACCAGCATAAAAAGGAGGTGATCCAGCAGGTGATCCAAGGCTTGCGCCATCGTTTCGACACCTTGCGGACCCCGGGCCAGATCCAGCGTAAATGGTCAGATCTGAAATCGCCCTCAGAGGCAGTATGTATATTTGAGGTAGAACAAGCAAGGTGCTGTCTATCCGGCTAAGTGCATAGTACAACCATCCACCATACAATAAAGTGAATATGAGGACACATTGCGGTACCTGTAAAGAAATACACACAATGGGCAACATACTTGAAAACGTTGCTGAAAGGTAAAAACATTAGTGCAAACAATCCAGTGTAAACAATATAGTGCAAATACATTATATGTATAATGTAAACATTTTAAATATCACCTACCTAGTCTGCTCACGGACACGTTTAAGTCTCTTTTCTTCTGAAGCTTGTCATAGAACTGGAGCAGAGTCCCAAACTCAGTTGCAATTTGTAATACGCATAGGTAAAATTGTAATCCAAATGGGTAAAAAAATAGCAGCAAAGGTTCCTTAAAAAAAAACCCTCTTTCAAGGGGCTCCCCAATAACCTGAAAAGGTGAAAAAAAGGGATGAGGCGCACGTATGCGCAACTTGGTTAAAACTTTTTTTTTTTTTTTTTTATGGGGGGAGTCCTGACAATCCATGTCCATCTGGGTGAGGAAAAACGCAGGGCAACAAAAAAAAAAACAAAAAAACACGCCAACTAGTGCTCACCCTTCAAGTTAAGTCCACGTTGTGGCTCCCATAAAAGCTGCAGGATCCTTAGGCCAGCAGGTCCTCTTCACTGCTTCTGGAGCTAAAAGACATGAGAGGGTGCTCACCGACCTCTCAGGGATGGTCTTGGTAGTGAGAGGGTGGTCACACTGGCAAGGGCCATGGCAACTTGGGCCTTGTCCATTACCTTGTAGTGGCCAGATCCTCCCGCCGGCATACAAGGTGACAGAATCTCCAGCTGTAAGGGCTCTGGTAATGGTCTTCCGTGAGGGGCGGACTGTGCGGTCTGCACCTGCCATGGCAGTTGGTATTGTACCACCGATGACTGGTACACAAAACTGTTGATGGCCATCTGTCCCACATGAAGGATCGGCGGCGGTGGCAAATCTGGTATCAGGGGTTCCAGCTGAGCTTGGGATTTCTCCTCAGATCGCAGAGTCCCATCATTGGTCTCATAGGAACACCGAGCCTCTTCTGCGGCCTGGGCCTCCTCAGTCCAATCTTCCGGGGGCGCTGCAGGAGTAGCTGGTCACTTAGGGAGTTTCACCCCAGTAGCAAATGGGCCTTGGAGTCTCTTCATGGGGGTATACTCCACGTAATCCCCTGCGTGGAGATTGTGGCGGACAGGTAGAAGATACGGCTGCTTTACAGAACAGCGGTTTGCATATAATTCTTCCGCCATCTCCTCCTCGCTGATAAAACCTACTCCCCGTTCCACGCTGAACCAAATAACGGTACCCCTTCGGCGCTCCAGCTTAGGGTCACCGGACCATGGGTGCTCCACAACCTGCACAACCCACTCCTCTACCAGCTTTTTGTATTCCCAGAGGGTCAGGGCGTTCCGGGTGACAGCCTCGGGGACCATTGAATTTAGCCGAAGGGAGTAGTCCTTCCGCGGCGGAGCGGGAACTCCTGCGCCTCCGCTGTGCCCAACTTCTTAGGCTGCCGGACATGTTGAGAGACGTAGATCTCCTCCGGTTCCTTCTCCTCATAGGGGTCGGTGCCCCACACCATGCCTCCCCAGTCAGGGCCTCGCTGTGTCGCCATCTTAATTTCCTGAGTTGCCTCGTCTTCCTCGCGCTCTTGAGAAGGGGGCGGAGCTACCAGGGAGGAGTCTGCATCACAAATGAATTGAATTCGTACGCAACAGCGTATAGAGTAACTTATACGTAGCAATAGCGTATAATTGATAGGACAAACTACATAGCGAATGCGTACAAAGCCGAAGCGAATCACCTAATATTCGGATTCGCTTCGCAGCTAAAAATTCCCAAGATTCGATACGAATCAATGAATCAACGAATCGATTCGCTCATCTCTATCTGGCACAGTTATCATTCAACATCCCTGAAAAAGGGAATTCCCACTTGCCAGTACATCAGAGCTAAGCGAAACTGTTCGGATAACTCTAGCTTTATCAGAGAAAGCAATAATCTCCTTCAGAGAGGGTATCCGAAAAAAATTTTACCCAAAGCTTTTCCTAGGGCAAGTAAAATGAACAGAATGGATTTATTGAGTGATAAACCCAAGACCCCGACATCTAATGTCATAAGATGTATCGGAACATATGATGTTCAAAATCAGAAGGTTTACCAAATTTTAAGCAAACATTGGCATATTTTAAGAGCTGATAATGATTTAACCATTGACTAACCTGACTGGAACGTTAAAATGAAAATAATAAGCCTTTATTCAAATATACAATTAAACAGTGAGCTAAATAGGTCATGAGACAATACAGGTTTGTAATGAAAAAAGGGAGGAGGATTCAGGTGAAGGTGGAAGCCTTATGGATGTCAGCTAATACCACAAAAACACTTGTAGTGATATAAGATGTTCACTCATATATAATCCTCATTCCAAACATGCTGTGTCAGTGTGGTCAACACAGCATTATATTGCCACGTATACAGTCACTAATGATGACTATATAGAAGTGACTAATGTGGAGATTATCATGGAGAACTAGCCATGAAGGCCAAACATTGTATGTATAACCCCCCCAGGTATAATCAAAATGGACCAAAGTTAATCCAGGCCGGGGGTCTACACATTCCTTGTCCTCTCTGCAACTAGATTGCGGGCAATAAATGCTAGCCTGACTCCAAGGTCAACGGGGTCACATCTGGTTGGGCCATCACAGATTCAAGAGTGATTTTCAGGAATTTCCTCGATCTGTTTTCTTTTAATTTTCGTCAAGTTATTAATGAACATTCGGTCATAAACCAGCCTGTAAAGCAGCCAGTCCCGTGTCATAAAAATAATCCCCAAAAGTCCAGACCCCTTTTCTAATTAACGTAGATTGATGAATGTTCTGAGATAGCGTCATCTCAGTTTCCAGAAGGGAGGGGGGACGAGGGATTTGGAGGAGCTAAAATATGGAGCTCTGGGCCTGGCAGGTTATCACTTCTAGGGAGTCATCAACTAGATGAGAGTGGTCATCCTGCAATTCTGGCAGCTCCCAGCCAACAAAGCTTTCCACGTCCAGCACGTAAGAGAGTTCTGTCTGTTTTTCTCCTTTTTATTTTATCAAACTGTTATATTTTTGCATTGTATATATCTGTGTCTGTTATTTCATGTCATCTTCTTATAACCATTCATTGTGAGCACTGTCTATTTTTACTGATATTAAACTTTCCATTTAATAAGAGCCGCCCTGCTGTTCTAAACGAACTTCATTTCCTTAGGGAGAGGCGTTACCTCAAGTAATAACTTGATCTGTAAGTAACAAGGTATACAGGCACATGTGCCTTGATCTGAGATAAGTAAGCAATAGGTCCTCGTCAACCTGATAAGACGAGTGGTGGCAGCGTGAACTAACGGGTCATTGGTGCCAGGAGGCCAGACTGAGAGAAGTCCAGAGGGACACAGTCGGCTCCTCTCACCAATCTGGGTCCATGATCCTGACAACTAACATCCTCTGTTTGTCTAATAGAGGACTCAACAACTGGTGGGCAGTATGCGCAAGATCCCGGCTGGACCTAGGAGCGGTGCCTATGGTTTAGCACTCACTCACTCTGCATACACACTTGCTGCCTTCACTTCCCCCAATGCCCTGTTCAACGCGTTTCTGCGTGGCAATAGTGTCATGCTTCATCAGGAACAGGTATAAATAGAGGCAGGAACAAGTATCAACCGCACATAGTAGCGTGCCAGCGTGGCAGCTGTCCGGCGCTGTAATGGCCGTGATAATGATTTAAGAGACGTAATACCAGCACGTCCAAGTATTACACACCAAAGAGGGAAAAATCTCAAAGATATACTGGTTCATAGTTTTTTTAACCCTTCATTACCCAGCACCATGTGTCTTTGGCCGAAGGTGGTGGGTACCTATCCATGTGGCAGATGTTCTTTCTGTCCGCTACTTAAAAAAACTAAAACCTTTATGAATCCAGTTGACAATAAGCAATACTATAACAGAGATTTTATAAACTGTCAAACTATGGGCATAATTTACATTGTTTAAAATTATATGTTGGCAAGACAACCCAAGAATTTAGACGCCGCATATGTCAACATATCAGTAGTATCAATACATAGGCTGACACCTCAATCTCACGACATTTGAGACAATTTCATGGTGGTGACCCCAAATGTCTCAAATTTTGGGGTATTTGTAAAAAGACTTTTGGTGCCAGAAGAGGCAATCTGGACAAAATCTTATTACAAGAAGAGACCAGATGGATCTATAGGCTGGACAGTCTAAATCCCAAAGGACTGAATGAAGGGTTCACCTTCTCTTTTTTTCCTCTGAAGTCTTAAGCCTATACAGTGAGCATTAATTTCATTATGATAATAAAACTCCAGTAAAATTCTCCATCAATGGATATGTCAATAATAAGCATGATTCAATGTGCTCTATTGCAGTCTAATAAATATTAGATATTTTCATAGGTTCGACAGTTTATACTATTTACTTTTATTATTATGTAATTTTGAGTTGGTTGGTCTACTGACTACATTCATAATAGTATTAAACGTTATGTCATATTTAGATATCCTAGAAGTTTATTCCAGTAACAATTAACACATTTTTGTAAGTTACATCCTTTCTATTGAGTGATAGCTCAGTGGATGCGCAGCTGCTGTCCAGATTAATAAAGTCCTTTACGATCTAAGCTTCAGCGCAGCCGCAGTATAGATCAGCAGAGTGATTTTACTTCTAAGTTTATCCCTTACACTCCCAGCGCCGTAAATGTACGGCGCTGGAAGCCGGGACACAAGTCCCAGCGCCGTACTGGTACGGCGCTCTGATCGGGCGGGCGCAGGGGCTGCGCTTGCCCGATCAGCTGCAGGGGTCCGGCAGTGGCTGATAGCCAGACCCCTGCTGTATGCACCAGCATCGGTGAAAACATCGATGCCGGTGCATTAACCTTCACACTGCCGCGGTCAGCGCTGACCGCGGCATGTGCGATGTCGGCGCTGGGGAGAAAAGCTCATCGGGGCCCCGCGCTGCTGTGATGGGGACCAGATGGCAGGGAAGGCAGCCAGATGCCTTCCTTAGGCATCGGGCTGCCTTCAACGGAAGCCTGTGAGATCCAGCCCCCTGGATCTCACAGGCAGGAAACTGTAAGTGTATTACACTGTGTAATACACTTACAGCCAACTCATTACAATACAGAAGTATTGTAATGCATTGTGCAGGGGATCAGACCCCCAAAAGTTGAAGTCCCAGACTGGGACAAAAAATAAAGAAAAAAAGAAGTTAAAAAAATAAAGTTTAACAAAAAAAGTTTCAAGTAAAAAAAAAAAAAGATTGTAATTTTCCCAAAATAAAGTTATAAAAAATTGTAAAAAATAGGGAAAAAAGAAAAGCAGGCTTATTAGGTATCACCGCGTCCGTATCGACCGGCTCTATAAAAATATCACATGACCCACCCTGCTAGGTAAACGCCGTAAAAAATAAAAACAATGCAAAAAAAGCTATTTTCTGATCACCTTGCCTCACAAAAAGTGTAAAACCAAGCGATCAAAAAGACGTATTAATCCCAATATGGTACCAATCAAACCGCCATCTCGTCCCGCAAAAAATTAGACCCTACCTGAGACAATCGCCCAAAAAAATAAAAAAATATGGCTCTCATAAAATGGCAACACAAAAAAAAGATTTTATTCTGTCCAAAACTGCATCTAATGTGTAAAACTTCACAAAAATAAAAATGTTAGACATATTGGGTATCAGTGTGTCCGTAACAACCTGCTCTATAAAAAAATCACATGATTTGCCCCTTTGGGTGAATGCTGTAAAAAAAAAAGCTATTTCTTTTCACCTTGACTCACAAAAAGTGCAATAGCAGGCAATCAAAAAACCTTATGTACCCCAAAATGGTACCAATGAAAACATCACCTCATCCCACAAAAATAAAAATTAATGGCTCCCGCAAACCAATCCATCAAAATATGTGCAGCAAAATACATATGGCACTCCTTCTGTTTTGAGTCCTGCCATGTACCCCAACAGCAGTTTACCACCACATATGAGGTGTTGCCGTATTTAGGAGAAAATGGGTAACTAATTATGGGATGCTTTTCTCCTGTTACCCCTTGTGAAAATGAAAAAATTGGGGCTAAAGCAATATTTTATTGGAAGAAATGAAACTTTTCATTTTCACAGCCAAGTGTTTCCAAATTCCATAAATTCCGTAAGAGGGGGTCAAAGTTGCCAGTACCCCCCTTAATATATTCTTTAAAGGGTGTAGTTTCCAAAATGGGGTCACTTTTTGAGGGTTTCCACTGTAGGGGTACGTCAGGGTATCTCAATTACAAAATGGTGCCTAAAAACCATTCTAGCAAAATCTGCCTCCAAAATTCGTATGGCACTCCTTTCCTTCTGACCACTGCCACAAACCCATAGAGACGTTTACCACCACATATAGGGTATTTCTTTAAACTGCAGAATCAGAGTAATGTATATTAAAGTTTAGTTTGCTGTTAACCCTTGCTGTGTTACAAGAAAAAAATGTACTAATGTGAATAATCTACAAAAAAATGTAAATTTTGAAATTTCACCTCCATTTTCCTTTAATTCTTGTGGAACGCCTCAAGGGTTAATAAAGTTTGTAACATCAGTTTTTCATAATTTGAGGGGTGTAGTTTCTAAAATGGGGTCATTTATTAGTGTTTTCCATTAGGTAAGCCTCCCAAAATCACTTTATAACTGAATTGGTGCTCTAAAAAATTGTTTTGGAAAATTTGAAAAATGGCTTCTAAACCTCTAAGGTTTCTCACGTCCAAAAAAAGTAAAATTACATTTATAAAATGATGCCAACATAAAGTATACATATAGGGAATGTAAAATCATAACTATTTTTGGAGATATTACTATGTATTTTGAAAGTAGAGAAATTGAAATTTTGAAATTTGCTAATTTTTCCAAATTATTTCTAAATTTGGTATTTTTTTATAAATAAAAATGAAATATTTTGCCACAAATTTACTACTGTCATGAAGCAAAATATGTGACGAGAAAACAATGTCAGAATGGCCTGGATAAGTAAAAGCATTCTAAAGTTAATACCACATAAAGTGACACATGTCAGATTTGCAAAAATCGGTCTGGGATTTAAGGTGAAAAATGGCTCGGTACAGAAAGGGTTAAGCGCAGGCGTGATGGTGAGTATTGCTGTCACTGCTGCTTCTAAGTGTGTGCGCATCACTGCCTAGCGCAGCACGTCACTCTCCTTTCCCCGGCATCAACAAGGATAGGCTGAGGGCTGCGCTGAGTTTCCGTTACTGGGTTATTGGATTGGACATCTTTATTCAGGTAAACACCCACTGTGCAATGTTTTTACCTACCTTTGATCAACTTACCTGTCAATCTCTGATGCTGAGAGCATAAATAGATGGCGTCTGGCGTTTTTTCTCATCTCTCCCCAAACCTCTGAAGAAGCCAGTCTGACTGGTGAAACATGTCGGGGGGCAGTTTTTAGGTTTTAGAATCTGCCGGCTGTACTGTCAATGTTCAGTTCAAATGCAACAAACACATTTATTAAGTACTGAGGATAGTGAGACTTGAGCTCTATAGTGTATTAGTGAGGTTAACTAATCACCGTAAACCTCTCAAAGTACTTATGTGGTGGTGGCAGGGATAGTGCACACCTGTACCACCATATATCTTTTGCTCAGAATAATCCTACACTAGGTACAGTAGGCGGTAGTTAATTTTAATTCCTTTTTTTTTTACTCACTATTTTAATTATAGATGAAATAAAAGTTATTTTTTAACATTATTCACGTAAGTGATCTGGGTTAAACTTTGGTCAAAAGCCGTTTAGGTTTTTTGTGGTTGATATTGATTATAAACCAGTACCCAGACAGGTTCCCACTCTGTTGGTTGTACTCTGTGCGTGCCTGCATATTACGCAATCGCTAGGCAATAGTACGCTGAGTATTTGTACGCAACTTGTACGCTCATGTGTACGTTTTCACATAAGTAGCACAGCTTTAACAACTGTATGTTCGTTATTAGTGCGCTAATGTTTGCAGAACACGACATAATAACAAATGATTTGTACGCAGCTTTGACCGAATAGCTTCGTATTAGGTACAAATCTTTTAAAAAATGCGACGAACATTCGGCGAAGCTAATTTTGGATGATTCGCTCATCTCTAACTATCATGTACATATCATATACACCACTTACCACTTATCCAAGGAAAGTGGATTTCTAAAGATGAAGCCGAGCTAAAATTCACTCTGATAACACGTCACAGTGTTATCTTGGTTATCTAATGACAAAAGCCATTCAAATCCTTTAAAAAAGTCAATTAATATTTTCTTGCCATTGTTTACTTAACACATTAACCATCAAGTTTAGCTTGGTTTCATCTGTATGTTTTGAAAGCTAATATGCATATTACTGCTTTATTCATAGCCACAATATATCATTATAATAAAACCAACGATAGCGTTCTAAGAAAAAACATCCATCTATATGTGGTAATACTATATCTTTGTGATAAGTGATCAGCCTTGTAAATAATATCTCTAAATACTGCTAACAATGATCAGGAAATACATAGTACGATCTACAATTAAACAGATCAGAAAAATGAATATGGGTCTATCTGGTTTAAACTAGCAGAAATATATATGACAAATTCCCTTTAAGGAATTGATAACAATGTAGTGAGCATTTGACCCTATTAGGCTGGGTTTACATCAGCATTATAGAATTCCGTTTTAGTCGACAGGACTATTTTTTTAGCCATGAATAACTGAAACAAACAAAACTGTTATGTTCCCCAGCATAGACATATATTAGGACGGAGCAAAACGTAATGCCTCTTAAAGGCTTCCAGTTTGCATTCCATCGTATAATTCAGTTATATTCCGTTATAACAGAACCTATAATGGAATTCTCCGATGTGAACCCGACCTTAGTTGTTTCAAAGAATTTATTAGCATTATGCCGTTAAAATTAAAAATATTTTTTTGTCTTATAATATGCAGTTTAGGTAATTGTTACTCATTTTCTTTAGAATAAGACAATGCCCATATTTGGTCCTAACTAGGGATGAGCGAACCGAACCGTAACGAATCTGGTTAAAATAACCGATCCGAATCACCGAACCGAATTTTGAGAAAGTTCATAACGAATCTGGTTAAAATAACGGCGACGCAATATATACGCATATTTATTGAGAATGTACGCTAATGCGTTCAAATTCAGTTAAGTAGCGTACAATTGACAACGCTACACTGTATGTTCGTTACTTGAGTAGGAATGTTCGCAGACGCAGTGTATGCGTACGGTAATGCGTACATATTCAGTTAAGTAGCGTACAATTGACAACGCTACACTGTATATTCGTTACTTGAGTAGGAATGTTCGCAGACGCAGTGTATGCGTACGGTAATGCGTACATATTCAGTTCAGTAGCGTACAATTGACAACGCTACACTGTATGTTCTTTACTTGAGTAGGAATGTTCTCAGACGCAGTGTATGCGTACGCTAATGCGTACATATTCAGTTAAGTAGCGCACCTTTGACAACATTACACTGTATGTTCGTTATTTGTGCGGGAATGTTCGCATTAGCGTACGCATTAGTGTAAATTCTCAAATATGCGTATATTTTGCGTCGCCATTGTTGAAGTCACTTGGTTTTTTTCCACTTTTTTCATTTAAATAGCAACTGCAAGTAAACGAAACTATACCCTATCTGACTCCCATTATTGTAGAAGCAATTATTCAGCCGTTATAGCAAGGTTCGTTTTAGGTTCGGTTCGTACGAATCCGAAATTCAAGAAAGTTCGCCGAAGCGAACCGAACCGAACTTTTCAAAAGTTCGCTCATCCCTAGTCCTAACCAACTGTTTGGGCACACCACTGGGCTTATCAGGAAAGCAGCGCCATTTGGTTTTTGTGTCATAAATTTTGCTGAAATGATTTAAGGAGAGCCATATATATTGTTTTTTTTGTCAACAGTACTGTGTGAAGGAGTGTTATATGTGAGAAAAGCTTGTTTTTTTTAATATTTCCCTACTATTGCACCATTAGTTTTTAAACCTTTATTACTTTTACACCATAAAATCACAACTAACTACTACTAACATAGTCTAGGCTTCTTTTTCTACCTAAGAACTTGTATGAAGTGATGTTTACAAAGTCAAATATATATATAATTGTTTATGCTTTACTGCTGTTACATCATATAATTTTGTGTTCTCATATTCTAATATTTTTATTTTCCATGAATGTACCTGTATAAGGGCTTGTGTTTTGTGTTAAATATAACTTTTTGATAGCTGTACCATTTTATTGGGGAGGTGACATGACCAAAAATTAATTTTCTCTTTTTGTGGTGCCCACAGTATGGGATTAAAAACATGATAAGTTTATAGTTCAGGTCATTATGGACACAGCAATACCAATGATGTGCAGTATATTTTGTTTTTAATTATTACATAAAAAGTTAATTATTTTATTATTGGAAAAGGGCAATTTTTCAACTTGAAATGTATTTATATTTTTATTTATATTAGAGCCACCGTTCAATGCAGATTGCATGGTTACATTTCCCTTTACACTTCTGTGACTGGAGAAGAACTGCAATTTGGTCCCCCAGCACCTAGTATTGATTGCCTGATTAGTGATTGCCTGCTTTCAATGACTGGAGTCATTATAGTGTATTACTTCCAACTAGTTGATACCCAATATTTAATCAATTATTTGTGCAAACAAAATGAAACAAGTAAAACAATTAAAAACTAATAAAAACAAATACGATTATAAAAAAAGGACTATACAGTTCCTCTTTGATTTACTATAGAGGTGGCGGATGGTATGTACCTCCACCCCATATATCACTCAATCAAAGGGGGACCTATATCTTTAAAAAGGCGCTAATTTTTCACCAATGATTTGTCATTTATCATCTAGATAGCATAAACATTCATATAATAATTCATCTAATATCTGTCTTAGTTCATCCAAATGATGTAGGAATTCATATGGTAACAGTTCATCCAGATTAGTGTAGTTATATTTCATAGAAATTAATATGTACCGCAATTCATATCACAGTTCATGCGGCAGCATAAAAATGGATATAATGCCAGTTCATCCAAATTGTTATTATAGTAGTAATTGTTAGAGGTAAATGTCTATTATAGTCCATCCAGATGGCATGAAACCTAGTACGATATCAGTTCATCCAAATGACATATAAATTAATATGGTAGCATTATGCCAAAAACGGTTTCCTTTAAAGCTAGTACTCACTGTTTGATGTGTAGATTTTGTTGCTGCACGTGGCGTCCCGCGTGTATTGCAGCATCTACCTTGCTGATGTAGATGGCAGGAAGCCCGTATACTCACAATCAGGCCTCCGCGGGTCACGTGATGTCGGCGTTACAAGTGATCATTTGATGTGCGTGATCTGTTGCGCTGTAACTTGCCTCAATACTTTACAGATTTTGGAAGCGCTCCATACTTTGTATCGCTTTGTTTCTAATAGGAAACCAAATTCGCTAGTTATATGTGGGTTATTAGATGGGATCTGGACTTCTGTTTCCAATACCACCAAACACGTTTCAGAGTTCTGCTAACTCCTTCTTCAGTGGCCATAATGGTTTCTAAGTCCTTCCCATTTTTATACCCACACTCCCAGTCTAATCTAAAACCCCCACTGGATTCACATGGATTATTAATAGAGATGAGCAAATCTATTCGCCACTTCATAGATTCGTATTGAATCTTGGGATTTTTCAGCTGCGAAGCGAATCTGAATATTAGGTGATTCGCTTCGCTTTTGTACGCATTCGCTACGTAGTGTGTCCTATAAATTATACGCTATTCTACGTATAATTTAGTTACTCTATACGCTGTCGCGTACGAATTCAATTCAGCGATGCAGACTTTTCCCTGGTAGTTACTCTATACGCTGTTGCGTACGAATTGAATTCAGCGATGCAGACTCCTCCCTGGTAGTTCCGCCCCTTTCTCCAGCGCAGGAGGATAATGAGGCAACTCAGGAAATTAAGTTGCACATTCGTGCGCCTCATCCCTTTTTCCCCCTTTTCAGGTTATTTGGGGAACCCCTTGAAAGAGGGTTTTTTAAGGAACCTTTGCTGCTTTTTTTTTTTCCCATTTGGATTACAATTTTACCTATGTGGATTACAAACTGCGACTGATTTTGGGACTCTGTTCCAGTTCTATGACAAGCATCAGAAGAAAAGAGACTTAAACGTGTCCGTGAGCATACTAGGTAGGTAATATTTAAAATTTTTATATTATACCTATAATAATGTATTTGCACTTTACCATATATATGTCTCGAATATTCGCTCTGCCTCTGAGGAGGGCACACCGCGACCTCTCCGCGTACGTGCCTGCGTATTACGTAATCGCTTAGACAATAGTACGCTGAGATTCGTAAGCTATTTGTACGCTCATGCATACGTCTTCTAAGAAGTTGCGTACATTTTGTAAATGAACGTTCGTTATTAGTGAGCGAATGTTAGCTAATAGCACATAATAACGTATATTTTGTACGCAAATACAACAAATCTATTCGTCGAATATACGAATTTTAGGAAAAGTTTGGCGAATGTTCGGTGAATAATTTTTTGAATGATTCGCTCATCTCTAATTATTAATAATGCTCATTTAAGTTATATTGGTCATTTCAAAATGACGGCATGGAACATAAATCTGCTCCCAGCAATGTTATACATTTTACAAGATGACAATTTTCCACCTTAGTCGTATGTCTTATAAATATGCAATATAATTGAGATATGTTAGAATTTAAACATTCATTTTGAGAATATTTTACACTAAACAGTACAGGATGTAAGAAATATTTTTAAATTTGATATTTAAGGGCTAAAATCTTAATACGTTAGCATATTTTGTCCTCTTTTTCAGACTTCAGGGACAGCACATTGCATGTATATTTTGCTAATTATCCACTTCACTGCCAAAGCAACTCGGCTCCCTCTGGCAATGACTGACTTAAATTTGTGAGAGTATTTAGAATTTTTCCTTGTAATGTCTCACTATTGGAACTGACCTTATGTCAAGCATTGTAATAGGCTTGTAAACTATTTAAATATGATAATGGGGAGTAATTGAAATGAATGGACCACCCGAGGCATACCACTGAAACGTAATGTCAATCATTTAAATCTAGGCTATAATAATAACCAAACTAATGGAAGAACATGCTAGAACATGAGCTATCTATAAATCCTAGAGTGCAGAAATGTATCATAATTGGCCATGGACAAAAAGATGCAGCGAATATTGGACGTGATAATCAGCATATTTTACTAAACAAAAGCGATTTATACAATGGGAATCTGTACAGATTCCAAAAACAGTTTACGCGTTTCGGACAGAGTCCTTAATCATAACTGTTATGATTAAGGACTCTGTCCGAAACGCGTAAACTGTTTTTGGAGTCTGTGCACTGCACTTGGCTCTTCTGAATTTTCAAATAAAGCGCCTGGAATAACACTTCACCGTTGCTGGATTGTTCCCTTTTTCATGAAATATGTTGAATAGCAAACTTTTAGTGTGGGTACAACTTGAACCACTAAATATTGCAAAACTACAAGTCCTATCGTGCCATTACAGTCTGTGGTTGACACTTCATTATGAGAGTCAAAATTTTGAAACGGCTTGAGAGGTATGTGTTTGCATTAAATGATGATACCCCCACTTTTTTGTAAAAGCCATTCTGATTGTAATACTTAAAAAGGATGCCTGAAATAATGCAATATAAAAGACATGCCCTGAAAGCTGTAAAATAAAAAATGATGGTATATGGTACTTACATCTTTCTCATGTGCTATTCTCTGCGTGCTGGTCTGGTCCTCATGCCGCTACTTAATTTCAAACTGCAGCAGTGATGTGCAAGTGTACGGGACATAACCACTGCAGCCATTCACTGTCCTCAGTGGTACAAGGTATGTTTCTACGGTCAACGATTGGCTGCAACAATCAAGTGCCATACACCTGCATGTTACAGCTGCAGTCTGTAAGCAAACAGTGGCAGGTGGACCATAACAGCAAAGAATGGTGCTGCAGAAAGAGGTAAGTGTTTCATCTTTTTTATAGTATATGGGGCATGTTCAAGATTTTAAATTATCTTGGACAACCCTTTTAATGCTTTAACTATGGGAAGTATTTCAACAGTTCTTGGACCCTATACATGGTCCTAGCAAACCACACACTTCTGATTATATGATTAGCTAGTATGGCAATGACAAGTCACCACATAAACCATTATTTCCATTGACAGCCATAACATAAGCATTACTATTAGAGATGAGCGAGTAGTGAAATATTCGAAAGTTCGATATTCGATTCGAATAGACCGCGATATTCGACTATTCGACCGAATATCGAATCCCATTAAAGTCTATGGGAAAAAAATGCTCGCCACTTGGAAATCTCAATTCGACCACTTGGAGGTCACCAAGTCCACCCTGAAACCTCAGAAAAGGATGCCAACACTGCTGGAATGCAACTGGGACAGCAGGGGAAGCATGTCTGGGTGCATATAACGCGCCCAAGTCGCACTATTACGCCACTATCACAGCCTCTCAACAATACACTCCAAAGACAATATAACCTCTCTGTAAAGTGAGACCATACAAGGAAACCTTCTTTCCTCTACATTGCCATGGACCCCAAGCCAAACTAGACAAAAAAGAAGATAAAATTCTGCACCCCTTAAAATCACGTTGCCTATGACAACCACAGATGGCATAGGCAAGGGGGAAAGCAATCAAGCCATCACTATTTTTCCCTCTGTGCCATCCCTGCCTTGCCCAGGCACATGTCCCAAAACATCATCCACGCCCGAGTAACACGGTTACTGCAAAAGGCCATTTGACCACCAACACTTTGGTTTGAGGCCGGGGATGCTACATCTCCCTGACGGCACACTGGGTGAATGTTGTGGAGGCGGGGACGGGCAAACCTGCTACCCCCACCCAAGTTTTGGGCCTTGGTTCTGTCTGGATTTCCGCAACCCTTACAGACCGCTCGGCAAACCCCTCCTTCTCCTTCTAGATTCTCCTTTTAAATCTGTCCACCACCCAGTCAAGTCCACAAAGTCCAGTCTCGTTGATAGCCTGCAGAAACTGCAGGGACCTCACTCTGACCCTCCTTCCTCCCACCCTGCCCAATGTTATCAACCCAGTGTTCCCACCCATGCAAGAATCGCAGGAGCTATCTGAGGATTTTGTTTGTTCTGATGCCCAAACACTGGAGCAAGCTCCATCTCTAGCTGATGGTGGTGTGGAACGGGCACTAAAGTGTAAAATGATTAGGGACGATGATGAGACACAGTTGCCAGCAAGGGAGGCTGTTGGAGCAAAGTGAGGCAGTGTAAGAGGAGGTAGTTGAGTATGACGAAGTCAGTGACCCGACCTGGCCCAGTGTCATGTCTAGCAGGTAAAGCAGTGGGGATGTTGAGGGATGCGTAGGACCGCAAAAGGCAGGAAGAGGCCGTGGGCTGGCCAGAGGCTCATGGAGAAGGCAGGCTAGAGCCCGCAGGGCCGCATCTCTTCCCTATAACAGGCCCCCACACAAAGCTCTCCCATCGAGGGCTCTTAGGTCCTTGTTGTGAAAATATTTTAATGAGTGCGCAAAGTTAGCTTGAGGTGAGCCCTCGAAAAAATTATATGGAGGCCCAAGAGGTGAGCCCTCGAAAAAAATTAAGTGGAGGCCAAAGAGGTGAGACCTCTTAAAAATCGTATTAAGGCCCAAGAGGTGAGCCATAATAAAAATTGTTTGTAGGCCCAAGAGGTGAGACCTCTTAAAAATTATGTGTAGGCCCAAGAGGTGAGACCTCTTAAAAATTGTTTGTAGGCCCAAGAGGTGAGCCATGAGAAAAATTGTTTGTAGGCCCAAAAGGTGAGACCTCTTAAAAATTATGTGGAGGCCCAAGAGCTGAGACCTCTTAAAAATTATGTGGAGGCCCAAGAGGTGAGACCTCTTAAAAATTGTTTGTAGGCCCAAGAGGTGAGCCATGAGAAAAATTGTTTGTAGGCCCAAGAGGTGAGACCTCTTAAAAATTGTTTGTAGGCCCAAGAGGTGAGCCATGAGAAAAGTTTTAGCCAAGGTGAGACCTCTAAAATTATGTGGAGGCCCAAGAGGTGAGACCTCTTAAAAATTATGTGGAGGCCAAAGAGGTGAGACCTCTTAAAAATTGTTTGTAGGCCCAAGAGGTGAGCCATGAGAAAAATTGTTTGTAGGCCCAAGAGGTGAGACCTCTTAAAAATTATGTGGAGGCCAAAGAGGTGAGACGTCTTAAAAATTGTTTGTAGGCCCAAGAGGTGAGACATAAATATATATATTTTTTTTATTTTACGGAGCAATTCTACGGCGGTGGAGGAGGAGGAGGTGGAGGAGGAAATGGCACTTCATACAGATGGCACTTCACTTTTGGCTGCTTTCCACGGTTGGAGAAGCAAAGTCCGGGTCAATCCACTTGCTGTTCATTTTGATTAGCGTCAGCCTGTCGGCACTGTCGGTTGACAGGCGGCTGCGCTTATCGGTTATAATGCCCCGGCTGCGCTGAACACCCTTTCTGATAGCACGCTGGCGGCAGGGCAGGCAAGCACCTCCAAGGCGTACAGGGACAGTTCCAGCCACGTGTCCAACTTGGAGACCCAGTAAGTGTAGGACGCCGAGGGATCGGGGAGGACAGGGGTACGGTCTGCCAGGTACTCCCGCAACATCCGCCGATACTTGTCCCTCCTGCTGATAGCGGGCCCCGCAGTGATGGAAGTTGCATGAGGGGGTGCCATGAACGTGTCCCACACCTTGGAGAGTGTTCCCCTGGTGGCTGTGGGCCTGATCGATGTTGTGGGACTCTGGGAGACCCTCTCCTCTCTGCCGCCAGCGATGGTGGGTGGGAAAATCTCCATCATGTTCTGCACGAGTTCCCTCTGGTATTCCAGCAATCGATTCGTCCTCTCCTCTACCAGAATAAAAGAGGAGACCTTATCTTTATACCGGGGGTCCAGGAGTGCGAAGACCCAGTACAGTTTGTTCTCCACTATCCGGACAACACGTGTGTCCCGGGAAAAGCAGCCCAGCATGAAGTCAGCCATGTGTGCCAGACTCTGAATAGGCATGACGTCACTGCCCCCACCAGAAGGATCACTTGCCATTTCCTCCTCTTCCTCTTCCGCCTCCTCTCCGCCCCATCCGCGCTGAACCAATGGGACGCACACAGCCTGACTGCTACCCTCGCCGCCAGCATCCTCCTCCTCTTCCACAGCCACCTCCACGTCGTCCTCCTCCTCCTCATCCTCCTCCTCCTCCTGCAACTGCCACCGAGAAGCAGACAAAAGTGTGGTCTGACTGTGTAGCTCCGTTGCGTCTCCTCCTACCCCCGTCTCCTCTGCGTGCAATGCATTCTCCCTTATTGCGATGAGCGATTCTTTAAGGACGCATAGGAGCGGGATGGTTACGCTCACTATAGCGTCCTCGCTGCTGACCTTCTTGGTGGACTCCTCAAAGATACGCAGTACATCGCATATGTCTGCCATCCATGGCCACTCGTGGTTGGCAAACTGAGGGAGCTGAGTTGGAGGCACGCGTGGATTCATAATCTGGTACTCCATCAATGCTCTCTGCTGCTCACACACCCTGGCCAACATGGAATAGGTGGAATTCCAGCGAGTCGGCAGGTCGCACAACAGCCGATGTTGAGGCAAATGGAGGCGTTGCTGGAGTTTTTTTAAGCTAGCAGCAGCTACAGTTGACTTCCGAAAGTGAGCGCACAAGCGCCGCACTTTCACCAGTAGCTCTGCCAGGTTGGGGTAAGTCTTTAGAAATTTTTGGACTACCAGATTAAAAACGTGGGCCAGGCATGGTACGTGATTGAGTTCGGCAAGCTCCAGAGCCGCCACCAGGTTACGGCCGTTATCGCACACGACCATGCCTGGTCCTAGCTGCAGCGGCGACAGCCACATCTCCGTCTGCTGCAATATGGCGTCCCTCACCTCTGGGGCGCTGTGCTTCCTGTCGCCCAAGCTGATGAGCTTTAGCACCGCCTGCTGACGTCTCCCCGCGCCAGTGCTGCAATGCTTCCAGCTAGCGGCTGAGGGCGATGTTAAGGCAGAGGAGGAGGAGGAAAAGGAGGGGGGTTTATCAGAACCCGTGCTGGCAATCTTGGGCGGGGGTGGTAGGTAGGCCGTCTCTGTTTGCGACCCCGTCCCCGCTTCCACAACATTCACCCAGTGTGCCGTCAAAGAGATGTATCGTCCCTGGCCGCAAGCGCTTGTCCACGAGTCGGTGGTCAAGTGGACCTTTGCGCTGACTGCATACCTCAGGGCCCGCCTGATGTTACGCGACACGTGCTGGTGCAGGGCGGGGACGGCACTCCGGGAAAAGTAGTGGCGGCTGGGGACGGAATAGCGAGGTGCGGCAGCCGCCATCAGGTCGCGGAAGGCCTGCGTCTCCACAAGCCTAAACGGCAACATCTCCAGGGCCAGCAGTTTGGAGATGTGGCAGTTTAAGGCTTGGGCTTGGGGGTGACTCGAGGCGTACTTCCGCCTGCGGTCGAACGCCTGCGAGATGGACAGTTGATGAGACGAGGAGTGTGAAGGTGCAGGCGAAGATGCGGGGGAAGGGGAGGCTGAAGGAGAAGGCCCCAAAGTAGCCGAGGCAGAGGCAGATGTGGAGGTTTCCTGGCTGGAGGTCTGGACCGCAGTGGCAGCACACAACAAAGGGGAAGAGGCAGTGGCAGGAAGACCTTGCGCAGGTTGTATTGCGTTTGCTCTCTCCCACTCAGCCCAGTGCTTGACTTCCAAGTGACGCCGCATGCCTGAGGTGGTCATATTGCTCTTCTCAGAGCCCCTACTCAGTTTTGAGTGGCAGAGTGTGCAAACCGCGCTCAGTTTGTCATCCGCACAAACATTAAAAAATCTCCACACCACAGAAGTACGAGGCCTCGATGGGGGAGCTTCGCGCGACTGCCTGCTGCCGGGAACAGCTTCGGCCCTGCTGGCTGTGGCCTCACTTCTCTGTCTGGACTGTCCTCTGCCTGTGGACATCCCTCTGCCTGTGGACATCCCTCTGCCTCTGGACATCCCTCTGCCTCTTGCTGCCTTTTTCGGTGCTGCGCAGACCACCACCTCTCCACTGCTTTCCCCGCTGGACATCACCCCTGGCCAAGTGGGGTCGGTCATTTCGTCATCCACCACCACCTCTTCCACTTCCTCACTCTGCTCCTCCTCCTGCCCACTGGACATTCCAACAGCCTCCCTTGATGGCAACTGCGTCTCATCATCATCATCGCTCATGATAACAGATGCTGGTTCAGGGTCCACATCAGCAGGAGATGGCGAATACTCAAGTGTTTGGGCATCACTACAAACAAATTCCTCTGCTAGCTCCTGGGATTCTTCCGGCACATCTGAAAAAGGACCCGAAAAGAGCTCCTGGGAGGGGTCAATGGTGGGATGACTCTGTTGGCCAGGTGTGGAGGAAGGAGGGTCAGAGTGAGACTGTGTGGATGACTGGCTGGTGGACAACTGTGTGGAAGCGCTATCGGCTATCCATTGCACCACATGTTCAACCTGCTCAGGCCTCAACAGCGGTGTAACCCGCCCCCTGCTTAACTGTCCCATAAAGGCAGGGATTCTGGATGAGTGGGATCCTGGCTGCCCCTCACCAGCACGCATTGTATCCCCACTGGCTTCAACAAGGCCCCCAACAGCATTTCCACGCCCCCGTCCTCGTCCGATTCCGCTAGCCCTACGCATTTTTTTTTTTTTTGGTTACAATATTTTGCCTTCACAGCCGTATACTACCAGTTCAGACGGTGTGTATTAACACCACTTATATAAAATACTTTTGCAAGCACGCAGAACGCACAGTACAGTAGACAAAGAAAAGGCCTTTTTTTTTTATATTTCTAGGTACACAGCCGTGTACTAACAGGTCAGACGGTGGGTATTAACACCACGTATATAAAATACTTTTGCAAGCATGTAGAACGCACAGTACAGGTGCCAAAGAAAAGGCCTAGTTTTTTAATATTTCTAGGTACACAGCCGTGTACTAACAGGTCAGACGGTGGGTATTAACACCACGTATATAAAATACTTTCGCAAGCACGCAGAACGCACAGTACAGTAGACAAAGAAAAGGCCTTTTTTTTATATTTCTAGGTACACAGCCGTGTACTAACAGGTCAGACGGTGTGTATTAACACCACGTATATAAAATAATTTTGCAAGCACGCAGAACGCTCAGTACAGTAGACAAAGAAAAGGCCTTTTTTTTTTATATTTCTAGGTACACAGCCGTGTACTAACAGGTCAGACGGTGTGTATTAACACCACGTATATAAAATAATTTTGCAAGCACGCAGAACGCTCAGTATAGTAGACAAAGAAAAGGCCTTTTTTTTTTATATTTCTAGGTACACAGCCGTGTACTAACAGGTCAGACGATGTGTATTAACACCACGTATATAAAATAATTTTGCAAGCACGCAGAACGCTCAGTACAGTAGAGAAAGAAAAGGCCTTTTTTTTTTAATATTTCTAGGTACACAGCCGTGTACTAACAGGTCAGACGGTGTGTATTAACACCACGTATATAAAATAATTTTGCAAGCACGCAGAACGCTCAGTATAGTAGACAAAGAAAAGGCCTTTTTTTTTAATATTTCTAGGTACACAGCCGTGTACTAACAGGTCAGACGGTGTGTATTAACACCACGTATATAAAATAATTTTGCAAGCACGCAGAACGCTCAGTACAGTAGACCAAGAAAAGGCCTTTTTTTTTATATTTCTAGGTACACAGCCGTGTACTAACAGGTCAGACGGTGTGTATTAACACCACGTATATAAAATAATTTTGCAAGCACGCAGAACGCTCAGTACAGTTGACAAAGAAAAGGCCTTTTTTTTTTTTATTTCTAGGTACACAGCCGTGTACTAACAGGTCAGACGGTGGGTATTTACACCTGGTATACAAAAAGGGTATTGCAGGCACACAGAACCCAGAACACTAGAGCAAAATAAACTGTATTTAAAAAAAAAAAAAAAAGTACACAGCCATATACTGCCAGAAGATCAGATGGTGCATATACACACTAGGTATATAACAGGGTTTTGCAGCCAAAAAGAACGCAGAACAGTAGTGCCAAATATAGTTTGGTATGTAGCAGAGCACCTAATACACCACTAATGCCTCTCTCTGTCCCTACTCCAGCAGCTATCCCTGAATACAGCAGCCGTTCTCTGCAGAGTGTATATGGTAGTAAAGCTATCACTGTACTGCACTATAGTAGCCCTGATAAGGGCTTTTAATCACGCTCCTGCCTGTCCAACAGCTAAAACCTATCTCTCCCTTCTCCAGCCTCTGTCCCTGACTAAGTTCACGCAGCATATGCGAACGAGCAGGAAGAGCTGAGTTTTTAATATTCGAGGTCACGTGGTTTTTCCAGCCAATCCATGTAGACGCCGTTTTCACGCTGTTAGCGTGCTCCGCGGGCCTGTCATACCCCCCCTGCATGGTGATTGGTGGAAAAAGAGCGCCAGGGAAGGTGGGAGGGGAAACGAATTCTAAGTGCGCCATCGCCGTTATACTCGATTAAAATCGAGTATGCCGAATAGCGTAGTATTCGATCGAATACCGGCTCGATCGAACACTACTCGCTCATCTCTAATTACTATGTCACCATATCATGTCCTTCTGGAATAAATTTTAGGCTTAAAGACATGATACTGCATACTGGATGCTGCATATAAAGACATATTCATTCTACAGATTTGCTCCTCTCACAGTATTTACTGCTGGTAATAACTAGATTTGTACTGCATGAAAAAAAAGCCTTAAACAGAACAAGTGCATGACCAATATGCAGGCACCCAAAACAGTATGACAAAAAATAAAAAGCTAATCATAACCTCCTAATAAGATCAAACAAAGGAACAGTTGAAACGTTTGTTTAAATTTTTGTTTAAATCTGTTCCAATCTTTAGGAAAAATAATTGTTGACCCTTAGATGTGAGTTTTTGCATGGTTGAGTAAAAAAATAGAAAACATCTATGTTTTGGATCATCTTAAGATAATGAATTCTGAATCTAATTATCACATTTAATTCAATTATATAATGCTCTTGAGATAGAAAAAATATGTCTTTCATATGCAGTATGTTAATAACAAGAAAATAATCATCACTATTCTCTTAATATTTCTGAATTAACAATGCCTTTGAGACCCTGTTTTTTATCATAATCTTGGGAATCAGATATGCAGTATAACACTGCATTCACAAAAGGAGCTTATCCCAATGATGTTTAGAGACATTAACTCACTTAATCCGGGAATTATGATTCACTCTTCAGTTGGTTGTGCATATTTACTTGTATTGCATTATGTTTTGAGTTGACCATTTCTCTGTTGACAGCCATATATTTTGTTAAAGACAGGGCCACATCTGCCATGAAGCAAAATGAGCATCTTGTCTAAGATACTGGCTGACCAGCCTTTATAGGGCAGCAGTTTAAGGCAAGGCACAGGAACCTATGGCTCCTGTCATCACCGTTCAGCCTCATAGGCCACAAGGCTTGCAGTCTATCTATAAGGCAGTAGAACAGACATCCCAATCTTCTGCGTCAGGTCTCAGGTGATACAATCACATGGTCACGAAGCCTGCATCTTGTTGATGCAGGTGTTTATGAAATATGATTGCGCTGCCTAATACCCTGTGCAGGAGCTATCTGTGATTTTATCGTGACCCCCTGCGCAGGGAAGCCCGTGCTGTGTCTGACATTGGGTATGGCAGTGGAGAATGGGAGTCAGGTGAGTATTTAGATTTTTTTTTAAAATAGAGAGCACTACAGACTGTAGCACTATGAGAAGGGCATTACAGGTTGGAGCACTACTGGGGACATTACAAGATGCAAGACTACAGGGGAGCAATACAGGCTAGAGCACTACTGGAGGCACAGTGGGGGCATCATTATTTGCTACCAATAATGCAGAGCATTATCCCTTTTGTTGATACTGTCGGGGGCATTATTACTAATGATGGCACTCTGTGAGAGAATCATAACTGTTGATGGTACTTTGTGGTACATTATTACTATGGGGGGGCTATCTGTATAGCAAATATATTATTTGGGGGCATTGGGAGGCACAGTGGGCACTGTATTGGGAGTAGCAGCAGTATGACATTGTTGGGGCACAAGGAGGGGGAGGATGATAAAAATGTAAGGGACCTAAGATGTCTGTGTGCCAAACTGCGAAAAGATGAGATGTGGCTTAACCACCTAACTGTTTTGCCTGAGTCCACTTCGGGCAGTGTGAAAAGTAGCTACATGGAGGGGAGAGGGATGCTTTAGATGCTGCTATCTCCTGAATGGTAGCAGCTAGAAAGCTGGCAGTCCAGGCTTTCATACAAGACCAAAATAACAACTAAAGTCCAAGCACCAGAGGAAAAATCACTGTTAGAAATCGAGTCAGGATTAATCACAGGTAAAACCTGTTTTTACTTTCACTTGCATTCACAGTATCCCGATTTCTATCAGTGATATCTTCCTTTGCTCTGAACATATTGTCTGGTATTGTTTGAAAGCTTGGAATGTCTGCTTTCAAACAAGATCAGTTGCATGTTCCTAGCTGCTACCATTCAGGAGGTAGCAGCATCTAAAGCAGCCCTACCCCTCCAGGTAGCTACTCTTCCCACTGCTGGATCTGGACTCTGGTAAAACAGTTAGGGGGTTAAAGAAGTCATCAAGGTGGTCTGAGAAGAGAAGGTGAAGAAAGAGAATGTCTACATTAGAGGAGAAATCACTGAATGTAATAGGTATATGGTACTGTATTCTTCTGTATTTTTTGTGGCACTGTATGTAACGTACACCCAAATCAGTCTTTAACAGCAGCGTTTGGGGAAGAGATTAGATGAGAATTTGGCCTTGGGCGGGGGCATTTCAATTCTCACTTCAGGCAGCACAAAGACAATGTGCAACCCTGGTTCAAAGAGTTTTCCAGGAATTTATTATTTTTTTAAAATGGATCAACATGGTCAAATAAATAATTAAACTACCAAAGGGATAGGGGGGCACACCAACTGTAGACTGGAGTGGACAAATGGTTCAAAAAACATACACCATAACCATATAGCCAAGAGGGCCAAAGAGAACCAAGACACAGTGAACATCCAATAATAAAATCAATAAGAGGATTTTTATTGGTCAAACAATTACACACACTTTTAAAAATTGTATACAATGAATCAAGTGCTAGAACAATATAGCAAGCACTAAAACAGGAGCCACCAGGGTCCTAAGGTGAGACCCCAACATGTAGAGACCAGGAAAATATACTATCAATCCAATGCTGTGTCACATAATACAAATCAATAATAATGCAGCATCACTGTATATCAAATGGTACCTGATCCAATAAAGGTAAACATAATAAAAGTCCCGGGCTTGTGTGATAAACCTGAGTGAGGCAAAAAGCACCCCACGCGTATCGCCGGAAAATCTGGCTTACTCAGGGGTAAAAGCTGGGTGTCCTTTATATTCCCATATTATTACATACATCATAAGTAAAATATAATCACCTGTAGAGAAGGCAGAAGCAAAAACAAACAGAAAATATCCTCTCCTGGCGTCTCCGGAGTAGGACCGCGCATGCGTGGATACCCTGAAGCTGGGAAGACCATGTGACCGATCAGGCTGGAGTTATGCACGCATGCGTTCTAAGCTGGAACGCGACCACTCTCTCATGAGGCAAAAATGAAATACAAATAAAATGTAGAGGCATGCACTCTATACTCTGGGTATGTGTAGATAATGGGGATTTATTAATAAAACAAATGACTAATACCTAGGATATAATCAAAAACACATACATAAAGTACAATATAAATGCAGATAAAAAAATTAAAATATAAAAATGATGCAATAATGTAGAAATATCCCAAGTTCCACCCCATTGTGTGGAGACTGGTAAAATGACCACTGATGGAATCTGTAAACCAAATCAAGAGATCAATGTCCAGTTAATAATCATCTGAAGAACAGGTATTGCTGTGCCTAATGGTCAGCCTGCACTTCTGGTGGTGGAATAAAATGCAGGGTCCTTTTTTTATGTTTTTATGTTGCCTATTTGCATAGACACCTATTCCTGTGTGTTTTATCCACAGGTACTAAACACAATAGTTCCAGGTTTCCACATGCACGTGTGTGCGGGTTGAAATAATGAATAATCGCACAGCTGTGAATGCTATGTTACTACTGTCTCATCCAGTTCAGAGGAATATGATTAGACAAGTCCCGATTTCCTCTCAGTGGAAGGTATAAATGTATTGTATAATGCCCAGATGGGCTCTTACCCCTCTTAAACCTTTGCAAAAGTCCAGCAGATACAGCTAATTGTGATGATCTGCTGCAGCAGCGAAGGAAATATTTTCTTGGACCTGTGTGTCCTGTGTGGAGTGTGCGGTCCCGCGATAGCGAATAGATATCATGGTAGTCCACTCACGTGGTCTAGTCTGCTGATTCTCTTGTAGGTGGCACGTCCTGCACGGCTCCAGGGGCTTCGCTGATATATAGAGGACACACTTTATATACAGACAGACTTTTTGTCTTTCCTCCAAGCAAATCAGAAAAGAAGTATATATTGTATATAGGTCCGGACCATCGATATACTTCAACCGCCATACGTGTTTCGGAGGATCTACCCCCTTCCTCAGTGGCTATGAAAGAAAGCTGCCATGTTGCCTTTATATACACTGCAACATTGTATGTAAAATCTGGACTGGACTGGAGTGAGGAGTAAAAGCTGGTCTGGAATTTTCCGGATCTCTGTAGTCAAACTTTGCATCAAACACCGCAATATAATGATATAAAATAAAATAAAATGGTCAAAGTGACATGATGAATGTGCTGGCACCAACATTAAATAAAACCCAATTGGCTTTCTGTTTTGTTTTTTTTTTCCCCCCTTATATGACAATATATGAGTTGTGAACAACCAAATGAATAAACTGTTTTTTCACATATACGAAAATATCTATGTTAATGAGAATTTACATCATCGGCTAAGTGATAATAGTGCTGGAAATGAATATATGCTCTTTTCCATTGAATTGGGTCAATATGCGTTTGAATTGGTCATATGCGTTTTTGGTGCGTTTTTTTTTTTTTACCAATTTCTTTCTCCCATGTGTTGTGACATAGAAAAAGGTGCAAAAGTTAAAAAGAGCCATACATATCAAATTCAGCAACTGAGATGACTAGGTAGTAGAAATCTGAATGATGAACTGAGTGGGAGCCCAGAACTAAGGGGAGATTGTGGTGTCGGAAAAATGAACAGCCGGACCGCGATGTCCCGTCAGGCCTGGGCACCCCACTTATAAGAAACCAAATAATTCCATTCCAGTGTTGAGCCCCATTGGGGCCATGGTGTTAAACTCAAAGATCTTTTTTTGATTCTGTTCATGACATCTTTGCTATATAGTCCCCCCCCTCTTCAAAGGGGCCTGACTTTTTTGATGGCCATGAACTTTACCAAACTTGGGTCTTTATTGTGGAATTCTCTATAGTGTCTTGAGACTGGATATTTATCTGTATCATTTTTGATGTTCGTTAGATGTTCTGAAATGCGTTGTTTAAGAGTCCTTTTCGTTCTACCTACGTATTGTTTGGTACATGGACACTGTAAAATGATTACACCAGTAGAACTACATGTTAGGAACTCTTTAATCTGCCATTTAAAGTCGCTTTTTGTGACATGAATCCACTCTGGGTTTTTTTT